>CACVBS010000054.1:66862-88628 GCA_902728275.1 Cyclocybe aegerita | reverse complement strand
CCTGCTGCGTTCTGGAACCTGGCTCCTGCGGTCCTCGTCGTCGGTGATCTCGTGTTCGGAGAGGCTGCGTTCCATGCTGTACTTGGTGGGCCCGTTCAGGTTGAGGAGGCGCTGCAGGTGGTCGACGGTCGCCAGCTTGGAGAGATCTTCGTGGGTGGCGTAAATCGGGGGTGGCTCAAGGACGTAGAGTCTAGGGGTGCGCTGAGGAGGATGTCTCAGACGACGCAACAAAGACAACAGCTGCCCAGACGCACCAAAAAGCGAGGTCGTTAGAAAAAAAGAGGTGGGGCGGGCAAAATTAACGGGTTTCGGTGTCTGTCGGATCTAATCTGTTTTTCTTGTTGTATTCCCAGACTTTTAGAGCAGATGGTGGCAGTGGGGTGTACAGGATGTGGGTCTGGCGTCTATGTCGTGCAGAGAAGAGGTCTATAGTGATAAGAAGGAGAGGGATGTGGTGAGATGAAGAGAGCGCCCTGGGAGCGGACTGTGGCCCAGCTGACCCTAAGAACATCGGCTACTTCCTCTATCAGTCACATGCCCCTCATCCGCAATTCATTTCAAATGCAGGCCCCGCTTTATATACAGCACCCATGAGACGCGGTGCGCTCTTGTATGCCCCCTCTTGTCGTCGCTGTGTCACCCGACCAGCACCAGTCTTTTCTCGGGCCCCGAAGGCCTCCCCAACACCCCTCCTCGATGTCGCTCTCCTAACGTCCACCATTTGACTCCCACTCATCGATCGAAGCCCCGAAACCTTCGAGTTAATCCCTCTTTGTGTCGCGCTTGGGCCCTGTGATCATCCCAACCGGCTTCATTTACGTGATGGCCCTAAAAGCACCAGAGCATGTGGGTAGTCGTTCGATAGAGAGGTACATCCCTGTTCAATGATCAATTCACTCGAAGACCCTACCGTTTGGAGACTGGGAACTTGGAAGTCATCCGCAGTGTATGCTTGTCGAAAGAATCACTTGACAGTGTGTGGTCTCGAGCTCCGTGCAATATTCCCCTGATGGGGCATTCCCAAAGTCGGATTGTGTACGAAAAGTGGGAGTAGGGAGCTCTTCACCTCGTAGAGTTTTTGCAGTGCAAGATTAATACAGATGTTAAGAATAGTTGTCCCACAGAAGAGTGAGTCCTTCGCGGGAAAGGTCAACCATTAAAATGGATCAGAAACCACCGCGGCTAAAGCAAAACGAGGGCTGCCGTGTATTCAGAAGCTCTAGCACAAGACCACCGATGCTGCGAAGCCTAGATTCTGATACACCACCCTCCTCAGAGCTGAAGACCGCCAGAAAAAGCCAGACGGGTCATCAAGAATAACCGTTTAGAAGGAGGAAGGTAGTACGGCAGAATTCTGAGGTAGACCCCAAACTGCGGGTTGGCAAGACCAGATGACAGAACTGACGACATGGGTATCGACCGTATGGGCATAGTTAGCGACAGTTGATCCAAGAAGTGGCAGAAGGTGGAATTTGTGCGTTCAGAGACAGAGGAGTGTCCGAATTGGGAGGTCTAGAAAAGGGGTGTGGGAGGGTTTCGCAGAATCGAGAACGGTGGATGGAAAGCAGACCCTGCAGACTGGCAGTGTATCTGTCACATCGACTCCTGTTGCGCGACCGTCAGCGTTATTTCTGAAGGAAAACGAAATGACTTGTCGGAAATTTTCCTGCATGCCGTACTCGAGGTGCATATATGCGCCATGAAAGGCGCTCAGTGCAACAACTTCAGCCTGTGGAATGAAATAACGGTCAGCTCTTGGAATACAAATTTAGAACTTAACTCATTCTTCACACCCCGAAGCTTTGGCGTTCGAACTTGGATATCGCGTCGTGGTGGAAGGAAACAACCTTGTGCCTCATCTTATCTCGACCGCTTCCGGCCTTCGGCGAACGCCGAGTCCTCCACTCAGGGGCTGCGGTCGAGTCTCAACAGTCCCACAACGAATCAGATATCAGCCATTTCCAAGCTCTCGGTGCTTGGAAATGGAAATGAATGCTGGTGTCTCTAACCAGTTCAGGCCGAATTCATCCGTAAATCATGAGTGGAGTCTGTGGGGCTGCCTGACGTCTCCTCCATTGTAGAACCCTACGGGAAGATGCAGTCTGGTATAAACCATCATTTCAGTATTCAATAACCAGTGCAAAGACTTATTTTACAAGTAGGTGGTATAACCGAAGAGGAGATCGGTGTATCATCGTTGGGGGCAACTGAGTTCTGGGAGTATAAAGGCATGTCACTCTCACAGATGCGAAATACTGTTCAAATAGAGCGAATCGTGCCTGTAAATATCGCACTCTGTCCGCGAACTGGGAAGAAGATCAAGAGGCATGCACCGGCGCTTAAATGTAAGGCATATGGAAAGTCATGTTCGGCGCCAATCGCGATCGGGCCGGACCACCCGAACATCCGTTCGCCAGTATGGAAGTTTTCGCACTCCACAGTGGTATTCCTGTTCCTCGGACATTTGCTTATAGTTATAGAGCCGAGCGGGATGGCGAGGAGACAGGTTTGTCCTACTTATGTTAGGAGGGATACCGCTGGCGTTTGTATGTAAGGACGCGGAAGTGACACTCGCACAGTGGTACGTGATCAATATACTCTGGGACTCGCCGTTCTTCGCGCTTAAAGAATCTGTGCGCTGTTTACAGGGACCAGTTTAGACCAGTCATCGTGGTATCTTGCTCCTATCCAAGTTCGACGAGAATGAAGTTTGGGAAATGACGCCGCAAGAGACAGACAAAATATTGACAAATGCCCAGCCAGCTCCTAGATAACCTGCAATGGTGTCGACTTGGTTGAACGGCTCGTCTCGTACCCGTACTGGAAGGATTCTCGGCCTTTCTATCCTCTCTTCAATCACTTGTTTGGGGGTAAGACAACGAAGAGTGATTCCTTGGACCATCTGATCAACAGGAAATAGTTCGGAACAGAGACGCGAGCAGCGGAAGAAACTGCTGATAATCCTTGGAAAGATAACATTCAGATCGAGTAGGTCGGGATTTACAGCTGCCGTTTCACAGAACGTTGACAAGTAGTCTACAAGTCGTTAGGTTCAGAGTATTTCCAATAGAAAAAAATGTCTGACCTTACTATTCATGCGTAGCACCTGGCGTTTTGCCCCAATATTCCACGACACTGCGGTCACCAGAACCACAGAGATACGTTTTCGTATTTCCTCTATCATCCTTCCACTTGGTTTGCAACTCCGGAATCACGTCAAGAGGTGTCAAGTTGGGGAGAACTTGAGAGGTTCTGGAGCAGGAATAATATGATCCAAGAAGGTGCAAACTTGTATAACGCCGTGTTCACAGACGACTAGGTTCCGAAGGAATGGTAGGCGGGCCACGGATAGAGAAGGCTCGATGGTAGAGCCAGGATAGTGGAGAGCGATTCTCTGGATCTGAGGAGCAACAGCTCCGAAAAGCTGCTGAATTGACGGCACCGTGCTTTCTGTGTTGCCTGCGGAGCAGCAGATGAGGCTGAATGATTTGAGGACAGGAGATGGTGCAAAGCATGGGTTCCAGATTTATTTGAGGAAAGGAGCTGTCGCTGAGGGCTATTCAAGCGAAAATCCGACATCGAAGTGTTGAATCCTCTCCCAGTCCTCCGTTATGAGTTTGACAAGCAGTTCGAGTGAGGAGTGGATATGGATTTTCCCTTCACGGAAAGCAACGAGTTCTTCGTGCGCTTGATGATCTCATCCCACCTTCGTGAGTGATGCTTCCGAGACACTCGAGATCCATTAATCGTCCCACTCCCTAGACTCGAGAATCAAGGACCTCCACGAACGACAGACGCGAGAAGTGACGATTAGAGTTGCTAGCGCACGATGACGCCACTTGGACAAGGGTATCTTGGTGTCTTCCCCAATATCGTCCGTCATGTCAGCGTTGAGCGTGAATATTGCCCAAAGAACGTCGTTGCTAAGTTCATTAAGTTTGTACATCTAGGCTGGATTGACCAAGTGCCAGACCAACATCATCTAGGAGCGTTCCATGAACAAAAAGACGCGCCAGTTCATAAAAGACATACCTTTGTTCGTCTTGCATCCAGAGCTGACCATCGTAGGTCTTTGGGACCGCGTTTTGAAGGATGTGGTTGTAGTGTAAGAATGTTTTGTTATTGCACCAAACAAATGATGATACGCCTTCTCCTTCCACGTTGACCACTTCCTTCGACGCTACAACACCCATATTCAAATGCTCTAAATCTATCTGAAGAGTAGGTCCTTATACAAGCGTTACTTGCTACGACTTACGTGGAGACCAGGTCACCACGGTTGTGAGAAACCCGGCCTGGAGCGACAGTTCCCTGCCCTTTGCCATCTCAATGCCCAGCATAGCGGTTGGAGATGTCGACTCTGGTGTACGCGTTGTCGTAACGCCGTCGCAATCGTCGTATTTTGCTGGCGAACCGTTTTCAGTGACGATCACATTTACCAACACACGGACGCCAGAGGCAGGTCCATCGCGACCCAGCTCTCATTCTCACAAACGAGGGGCCCATTCGATTAGCTCTGCTCCTCTTGCGCGACCACCAACGTCGCCTGGAACTCCCCGGAGCGCAGCAACTCCGTCGATACCACGAGGAAAGCCCGTCGATGAATTGCCACGGCGGAAGAACCTCATCGGGAAACCCAAACCTCCGCCAGTGCTACCACAAAGTTCAGAGGAGATTCCGAATCTGATAGAGCAGCGGAGGAAGAAGCAGCTGGCACCGAAGTCGTTGTCGGTGTCGATTTCGCCGTTCGAGTTGGAGGATCGGCTGGCAGTGGCCTCAGCTCCACATTCGCAGAGGTCGTTTGCAAATTGTGAGTTGCTTTGATTTTCCGTAACTTCGAAGCTTACGCCTTGGAAAGTGCCAACGACACCACACACCCCTTCCCCTCTTGCCCGTACCGACGCTCTCGAATTGGCTTCCAACCACCCCCATGCACGCAAACACTCCGTTCTCGACGGCCAACTTTCGCTCGACATCATCTCTCCGACAACCTCTGTTCCTCCATTTCCCTACAGCCCCTCGTCATCCACATCCACATTCTCGTTAGCTCTCGATCCCATCGCAGAAGCAGCTCTTTCGCCCTACCCCTCAACCCCAGCCATCGGCTCTCCGACCATCGAGCCAGCCCCGTTTCCACCACACACTCCCACCGGTCCATCCGAGTCAAGCAACTTCGTGTACGCATACCCACCACCACGGCCACATGGACACGGGTACACACACCACCGACCGGCACCCATCGGTTTGGGACAGCCATCCAACTCACCCCGTGGGTACCCACACGCGCCCCGTACAGCGTTTGCGTCGACCTTCCCATCGGCTAACAATGAACTCATACTCTACTCCTACGCGCAGCTGACCGGCACGGTGCTAATCACCCCGGCGCCGGGTGCCCGACCTACGCCAGAGCAGACGCTGACGCTGAATGGTGTCCGGGCGGCTCTGCTCAGCCGAAAGGTTCTTGGGGGTGGGAGTATGGATATTACGGCGTCATTGAATGCACCAGTTTCGCCCACACCGCGTCATAGGGCAACCCATAGTCGGTCATCGTCATTTTCTGCAGGATTGTTGTCGATATTGTCGCCAACGTCGTTGGTGTCGTCGATATCAAGCCCGTCCCCGAATTCGCCGCTTTCTCGAGGTAGTCCATCAAGATGGCGAGCCACGTCTGCCTATACACCCAACGCCACACCTTTGTCCGCCAAATTTCCGAATAGCTCGAGTAGTCCCAGCGTGCTCGGTCTTGGATATGGGAATGTGTCGGCAGACGAGGTCAACCCGGAGGACCCGTTGCCCACATTCGAGGTTCAGCCCGCGATGTTAGGCGTCGATTTGTCCCTTGCACCTGGAGAGTCGCGAACTTGTCAGTTTTTTTTTTCTTGTTCGTAACCAGGTTTTGTTGTTCTAACTGTCCGAATAGACACCTACACCATCAGGCTTCCAGACATCCTACCACCGACGTTCAAAGGAAAGGCCCTCAAGTTTTCTTACGAGCTGGTTGTGGGTACATGCCGGGCGGGCCCACCAGGCAGCGGCGGAGGCATGGGTGTCAACAGTATCAGTCGAGTCATGAAGGTACCAATACGAGTGTACAACCATGTTTCCGGTACGGCCGTTTCTTTTCTGCCCCGTTTGCTGAAACTAATTATTGGTTCAGTCAGTCGATCATTACGACCGTACGATATTCTCTGGCCGGTCAGCAAGCGGCAAGATGTCGGTATGCCAGGCACAGAGGCGAAGGTGGTTGAGTCGATGCCTGAGACGCAGAAGGGGTTGCTTCAGATTCCTCGAATGCCCTCCTGTACGTTATGTTGCTTTTAAAAACTTAGCTATTTGCTCATATTTCTTTCAGCCTCGTCATCTCCATCATTATCCTCATCCAACACACTGGAGTCAATACGAGACTATGCTCGGTCATTACTAGCGTCGTTAGCCGATTCAAGCGAAGGGCAATCCAAATCAGATCCCGAATCGCCCAGTTCGCCTCTTACAAACGATGGAGCCGAAGCTAATGGACGAAGGAACGGAAACACGAACGGGAATGGTAACGCCAAACGGAGAAGCATCCTACGACCAGAGGAAATGCGCCGGACGGAGAGCGAGCGAGAGAAAGAAGCTGAAGGTGGTCTGACGGGGTGTCGCGAGGCTGTGGAAATCTTGACGAGAAATCCAAAGAAGGGTGCTTTTAATTCGTTCGTTTCCCTGTGCGGTTGGCTAATGTTTTGGACATCTAGCTTCGTATGATGTGAATAAGGATGGAGTGAAGGTTGCTGTGCTGACCTTCACGAAGTCTGCATATCGGCTTGGAGAGACGATTACTGGGATCGTGGAGTTGAACGAACGGAGTAGCAGAGCCCGTGTTCTGAAAGTCGGTCCTTCCTTTCGGCACTCTAATATACCGTCTTACCATGATCTTCAGGTTTCTGCAATCCTAGAGTCGCATGAGACCCTTCCATCATCAATATCTCCCTTAGCTGGTGCACGGCATTTACGACGATCCCACGCAGAGAGCCATTCCTCCTTCACACTCCACACACTTCGTACCACCTTCTCACTCGACATCCCCTCCGACGCCAGCCCCGCTTTCCAAGTCCGCATCGGCACACCACCAGCCGCGTCCGCAACACCACCTCCTACACCTGGAGGGCTCGAATGGAAAGTGCGCCTATGCCTTCTCGTGGCCATCGCCGCCGAGATGTCCCACGTCGGCGTCCAAGGTGTGCGGCTCAAAGGCCTCGTCCGGGATGGCTCAAGGGGCGAATGGGGCTCCTCGTGGCGCGCCACACGTACGAATGCCCCGCAGGAGAAACCTGACCTCAAAGCGGAAGCTGCAGCGGCTCAGCGACTTCAGCAGGCCTCCTCCCCGCGGAGCTGGTCCTCCTTCCTCGTCTCGTCGATTCTGTATGGAGGTGCGAACGAGAACACAGAACGCGAGTACCATGACGGAGACGTCCTTGAGGACGAGGAGGTCGTGTATGATGGGATTATACCCGACCTCGCAGGTGGTGTGGGTGTTGGCGTGGATTATGCGAATGGAGACGAGGGCTGGAGGGATGTACGCCTCGAGACCGTGGAATGTGAAGTGCCTGTGAAGGTCTTCCCTGGGAACACGGCGTTCAAGGCTCTCGATGTCGTTTTTGATGTGTAGTTTCGGTTTCTTTTTGTCGATTCGGATTGGATGGACGGTTTATGCCTTTTTCATTGTCTTATTTCATTGTATTTTTATTGTTTCTATATACAAGTAGTCGTGTCCGCCATTTTCGCCACTGTCTTTTTCAGGTTGTGGGTCGGGCCTGGGCTTGAGCTCGAGTTCCTCCATCTCTCATCGACCGGCGTCTGCCGGATAGGGGCCTCGACATGCAACCCTGAACATGCGCGCAGGTTGCCCGACAACCACCATCTCGAAAGCAAACGTGGAGACCAACAGTATGCTTTCTCCACTGTTTTCTGGTTTTTATGCTTATATCTTATGATCTGTCGCAGACTCAACATGAGTGGAAGACCTGGCTCCGTTAATCGAACAGCAGTTCTGCTTGCTTCCACAGTCAACGACAAGATACCCGTGGAAATCTTAACCATAATTTTCAAGCACTTATATGCGTCGTCCATGATTCTCTCAGAAGACTCCAATACCTCTCCTGATGTTTTCTATCGCAAGAAAGACTGCGGTACCGATCCAGCGTCTGAATTACGCAAGCCGCACGTCGCCACGTTCTCCTTTCACCTCCAAATTGCAGCTTCTGTGTGCCGTTTATGGAGGGAAATTTTGAAGACCATGCCAGAATATAAGACGCGCCTCCTCGTCTGCCTTGACCAGCGCTCTCTTGGCCTCAAACGTCTAAAAGCTCAAGTTTCTGGCACGAACAACCTTCCTCTCGATGTTTTGGTTACTAGGAAAGATTTCGAGGCCGAGGACGAGGAAGACGAAGAGCAAGGAGATTTCGAAAGGTCGCGTATGCGAGCCGTCATGGATTGGCTTTCTCCCCTCCTCCCACGAATCAGGACATTCGTCTGCAACACGAAATTTGCGTCGTCTCTACCCTACATCTCACAAGATTTCCATGGCCCCGCCGAGCAACTCCGGGTGCTCAAGCTCCAATGCAAAGTGGACGACGAATGGAACTACCGACTTCCAGATGAGATGGCCGTTATGTACCAACCCGCAGAGAAGGAATTCATGTTCCCGAACCTTGCGACAATCGTCCTGCACGGATGCACGTTTCTCGACGCGTGCGCTGTGGCGGCTTGGAGGAGACAACTCGCCGGGATGAGCATCGACTCCCTCTGCATCGCCAAATTCACGACCCCATCCCGCGAGAACGATTACGGCGAGGTCCCTTACCATGCCTACTCGTTCAATCTCTACATGCTCATGAGCCGCATTCGGGACATAGGTTTCATCGGACACCTCACTCTTCAGGAAATATTGCCAGAATATGACACCGGCCAAGTCGGCGAGGGCGGTACAGAGCCGGAGGCAGATAATTTGACTTTGCGCGATCTAGAAGGAGGTGTCGCAGACGAGCTCAACTTCATCATCGCTGGACACAAATGGTGCTCGTACCACATTGTGAACACTGATCTGTATTGCGACCCACTCCCCATGGCGCATCATCTTCGTATCGAGAACGCCTTCGATTCACCAGGAGCGAGCTTGAAGAAGGTCTTCGAACACTTTCCTGGACGCCGCCTGGACATCGTCAATTGCAAAGAATTGACTGACGAACACCTCCAAATCATTGCTCAGAAGTGCAAGAATCTGCGCTGGCTCTACCTTACCAACTGTCCCAACATTACTGTTGAAGGCGTCAAGAAAATGATCTCCGCTCGACGCGACATTGCATCCCCGGACGACGCAGCCAGTGATGGGGAAAGTGACGCAGAAGACGGCCGAGAATGCACCAGTGCCGATGATATAAAGCTTAATCCCGACTCCAAGGCGTATGCCGATAGCTCGCCAAGGAGAATGAGCCGCCTCCATATCGCGCAGCACCCCACAAAATTGACGGATGATGAACGAGTCTGGTTCAAGAATTCCGGCGTGAAATCATTCTCTTGGGAGTAGCAGGTTTGCTCGTACACAAGGCGGTCCTACCGGCAGCCGGTCTTCATGTTGCTTTATATCGCATCTCTGCATGTAGCTGATGTTATGTGAACGGGAGCCCGAATTGGTTGTCCCGGGCCGGTTTATCCGATGCTGGCGCTAAATCTCTCTCAGCACAAGGCACCAGAGCGCTTCGGAATATTAAGTCCTCATTTGATGGCAATGCGTGGTGCCACATGAGTGCCAACCCTCGAGTTCGCGCTCGCGCTGAAGTGAACTTCAGGCTATCGTTCGACGTCAACAATCCGATTTGTATTCAGTGTGGGCATGATTGAATAGTAATAGATCAGATAGGAGGGGTTACTATAAAATCTTTCCTACCCTTCCGGTACTCTCCTGTCGCTTTAACCATCATCTGACGTGTTCTACTATGTTGCAAAATTCTTTGCTGCTTTTGTCTGTGTCGAACATGATTGTTGGCGATATTTCTCTGGTTAGGCTTTCGCTTCTTGATGGCAATCTCTTTCCCCTTGTCGATAGATTTCTTCAAAGCCTTTACGACCTGAAAAAGAATAGATGTTAATACATACGATAAACTGGCACTATGAAATTCACCTTTGCATCTGACACATGGTGGTCTTTGTGGATGGAAACCATGCCGACAGTAGTTGGATCGCCTTTCCTCTTCTCGGTGAGCTGAAGGGCAACCTTGTATATCCCTTTTCTATTGACTGGTTGTTGACGGTCCAAGTGAAAAATTCCAAAAGCAGGGCGGGATAAGGGGCCACTTCCTGGGACGGCGACCCTTCTGATCTGATCCGCCGCGAGATAGTGGTCGATTGCTACCTTCGCGTCCTTTTTCCTGCTAGAAGAAAGGTCATGAAAGGGACCCTAAAAAGCGAGAAACGAGCTCAGCTTTGGGTTACTGACGACAGACTCGTGAATGAACCAAGGGCTCACCGTGCGTGGCTCAAGCGCAGCCCGCTGTTCCACCTGATCGACGTTATGTGCCAACGGGATGGCACGCACTGTGACAGAGCAGCAGAGGGCGAGGGTATAAAAAATAGGAGTGAACTTCATGACGCGGTTCTGTAATATAATCGTATGAATTGATCAGGGAAGTTGAGCGTCCGGCGTTGTAGAGGTGGGTTACGAGGAAGAATAGTTAAGGGGGAGAGTCCAGCTGGGGAGACCAGGTCATTTGAGCCAGTCTTTTATACTTTTGCCCCAGCCCATATTGTGGGCAATAATCGTCAGGTGCGTTGCAAAGAGTACACAGAGAACGCAAGTATCGGCTCTGGGCGGCGGCGGAGGCGCCGCCAGATGTTTGTTTTTGTGGGCTCTAGTCGATTCTTCTAGTACACGTACATGCAAGCCGCCCATCTTACCTCGCATCTGATATCGATGAAACACCCGGGGGAAGACGCTAGATCACCATCTTCCGTGGGTCCCATTATACAAAGCTCTCCTCTGACCTGTCCCTCCCCTCCCGAGACAATCGCCATGTCGCACTCATTCGAGAACCTATTCCCAGAACTCTATCCCCTCATTGCATCTCATATCCCTCTGCATGCGACCCCGCAGACCCTCCTTTCTCTTGCAATCACCAATCGCCACTTTTCAGAGTTCATTCTGCCGCTTGTCCACCAATGCCTGATTCTGCGAGACGAGAACAGCATCATGAAAATCCTTCACAAGATATCGGTGGACAGCGCGTTTTCGGTCAGAGTTCGGGAACTACACCTGATTTGCATGGGCAGTATCAGCAAAAAGGTCGACGCATTCGACACCATCAAAGAACTGGAGAAGGTTGTTGCCGCCGGCGCACTCCCCAATCTCCATACTTTAGGTCTCCGTAGCTGTGAATATGAATCCGATCCCGATGATCACCCAAATTTCTGGGCAATTGTCAACGAACACTGTCGTCGGCTACGCAGGATTCGCTTGATAGACGTTTACGGAGTTGAATACCTTCCTTCTAAAGAGCGTGACTTCCATTGGCTTCGGTCTTCTGGTGTTTTCCAAATTCCTGTGAGACTCATTTTGCCTTTGTCGGCCAATTCTGAACTCGAAATTGTGCAGGATCTTTCGACCCTTTCTTTCCGTGTAGCCAACGCGAACCTTAAAGATCAACATTACACCAGCTTTTTATCAACTTTGACACCGTGGACGCATTCACTACAGACATTGTCTTTGTCGTTCCATGTGTGCGAGGACGTATCGCTATCTGCAGTCTACTGCCTTAATTTCCCATGTCTCAGGTCTCTCAGTCTCGATATCTGGTCAGTGAATCAACCGTCGGAAGCTATGGACTTCTGGACGCGCCATCCGAACCTGGAGTCCTTAACTCTATGCTGTGCAGACGGAGTAAAATGCTTCGTGGACTCCATTCCTCGAGATTTTTTGCCACATCTACGGCATCTAAAGGTAAGCCAGATTATAGAGGCTGTCTTCATTCCTCCCAACGATTTTTCAGGCCAGTTACGTCGACGTGAGAGCGCTTGCTCCAGTCTTGCCCCAGCTCACCAGTCTCGCCGTACACGATAGCATAAACTCGCAAGTTCCGTACCTCCTTCGTTCTGTCATTCCTGGAGGACTACCAGGACTCAAAAGCCTCTACTTCGTCCGAGGCCGTTGGGATAAGAACGCGGTTGCTGAGGGTGCGTCGTGGTATGAGACCCACGACGGCGCTTTCCACGAAAGTAAGGAGGAGAAGAAGAAGGAGAAGAAGAAGAAGAAGAAGAGCGATAAATCAGACAGAAATATTCTTCGGGACTACATGCGTTCAATTGCTCGGGGAGCCCCAAACATAGAAGAGCTCGGCTTCGCACATGTGGAGAGTCTCTCTGGCTTGGTGAATATTCCTCGCCTCCTTGATATTCAGCGCTAATAGGGGGCTCTAGGTCGAGATATCGGATGTCTTTTCTGATCTTCGCCGATTAAAGAGGATGTACTATAGAATGCACTTCGAGGACGGCGACAATCCGAACGAAGCCACCATCGCTCACGTACTCGCCTTAGCGAAAGAGTCCTTCATCCCTTGCTTGGAATCCGTGACAAATCTCAACGATGACATCCCATACACCGTGTCAAGAATTCTCAGAGACGAGAATGGAAATCCCTGCGAAGTGGTTCTGGGTACTGGTGGAGGAATGGAGGTTGGAAACGAGGACTCGGCCTTCCTTTTTTACTACCCAAACAACGTGACATGTAGCATAGACTAAATGCACTTTTGTCCTTTCTTACAGCTTTAGAGCAATTTATTGGCAATTTAACCACTTCAGCGATATTAGCTGTCTAGATATTGTTGACCACGATGGCATTGCTAAATACGATCTCCACTTGGCAGAATTTGAAAGACGAGGAAACTGGCGATGTCCAATGAACTGATGTCGACTAGCGTAGATCACTATCTCATATACCTCCCAATTTAAATTTTGCAGGGTGTATCAGCAAGGTTCGAGCCGTTTCGACGCCTGTTGCCAATGGTACCGTAATTAAGCGCCCGCGCCCAGTGGCGGTGCACAACGCGAGACCAACAAATCTAGAACTGCGACTCTGCTTCGCGTGTCTAGCACTGAGACTAGTTTCGTTGACGCGTGTTGGAAAACCAATCCAGGTAGCTCTAGAGGTTCCACAAAGTTTCGTTGACGGCATCATGATATCGATACAGTGCCATATTTCGTGAGCCAATTGGCAGTGTATCCTGATAGATGGGATGGACCCACAGTTACGAGAATTCATAATCTCCGACTATTACTCTGCGAAGACTCAATTGTTTCGGAAACTTTTTCCTAGCGGGTCTCTCGACTATTCCCATCAAGTATGTAGCAAAAGTGAATTCTCACGCTCAAAACGATAGGCACGGCCTCTCAGATAGGCAATTTTACGTCACGTAATTCTGTGAGCATCTTGGGGTCAGACATGACAGTGAGCGGTGCCGGTGAACCGCTGATTATCGGACACACGAACGCTTCAACTGTGGGTCCTCGGGCTCTTGACGTCTGGGGAAGGGGAACTTGAAGCTCGAGTTGGAATGTAGAAGAAGGAATGTCTAACTCGCTTTGATTTGGCGTGTCAAAGTTGGTAGGTATGCAGTCTCCCGGCTTTTCGAGACCCACCATGCCCCCTTCATTCGCAGATCTCTTTCCAGAGATCTTCCCCCTCATTGTTGCCCATATCCCCCTGCACATAACCCCAGCGACTGTACGATCTCTTTCACTCACCAATCGGCATGTTTCGGCAGCGACGCTCCCACTCGTGTGGGGATGCTTGGTCATCGAGGATGAGCGCCAGTTTAACAATTTCGTGAAAAAGATATCAAGCGATCTCAAATTCGGCCACGGGGTTAGAGAGCTTCACATCATGTTGAGGTCTCTCTCACAGAATCGTTTCGTCGATGGCTCGTTCAATGCTGTCAAAATCCTCGAGGAGAGTATAATATCCGGAGCGCTTCCTAGCATGCACACGATCGGTTTGCGCGCCATTCTCAGCGGTTACGCCGACGAGTGTCCAGACTTCTGGAGAAACGTTAAGAAGTACTGCCCTCGATTTCGCAGGCTCATTCTACTAGACATCTATGGGGTAGGCCCGACTGAATCCATCTCCGGAGAATTCAAATGGCTTCAGTCATCTGGTGTTCATCAAATTGCTGTAGGATGCACTCTCCTGTTCAATAAACGCCGTTGCTGATGTCGAGTCTCACAGGAAATATCCTCACTTTCACTTCGGATTTGCAATAGAGATTTCCCAAATGACGTTTGCTCAAGTCTACTGCTACATTTAGGGGCATGGGCTCAATCCTTGGAAACACTCAATTTATCCCTCATGCCACAGGAGGACTTGCACCTATCAAAGTTTCTGTCTCTGCAATTCCCCTCTCTTCGCTCACTCACAGTAGACACCTGCCCAAATCATCAGACGGAGGAAGCAATGAGCTTTTGGACAAGACACCCGACTCTCGAGACCGTTGCAATCTTCACTAGAGAAAAATATTCACGGTGGTTCGTGGACCCCTTCCCTCAAGCCTTTTTACCGAACCTTAGGCATTTCAAGGTTAGTCAGACATTTACTTGAAGTTATTTTTCTAACATCATTTCAGGCCCACTTTCGAGAGGTTAGGGTGCTTGCGCAGATCTTGCCACAGCTCCGCAGCCTCGCCGTATGCGACAGTATAAATGCACAAGTCCCATACTTGCTTCGTTCGATTGTAGATGGTGGATTACCCAAGTTGAAGAGCCTCTACATTCGCCAGACTGCTTCCTCGAGTACCAGAAACGTCAATATCGAGGGTACGAGGCTCAGGATGGCACCTTCCATGACGGTCGAGAAGGGAGCATCAAGCGCCAGGGCCAAGCTAGTAAGAGGGATTTCCTAAAGGAATACGTACATTCGATTGTGCGGGGGGCACCGAACATCGAAGAGCTATGCTTCATTTCGCTGCCAAGTCTGACCGATCTGGTGAGTCCTTTCGACAATTTGTTAGCTGCATCATGTCATTGAGTTATGTCCTAGATTGTAATGTCCAGTGACTTCTCCGGACTGAAAAACCTGAAACGGATGTATATTGAGGTTGCCGCCACCTACGAAGATGAAGTACGGGAGAACATCCTTGCTAATGCCTCGCTAGTGTTGGCACAGCAATCCGGCCTTGCCTCATTGGAATCTGTGACGAATTTCAATCCTGAATTCCCATTCCCAGTCGCGAAAATCCAGTGAGACCGAGATGGTTATCCTGACGAAGTCGTCATGGATCGAGGAGGAGGAATGGAGATTGGGAACGAAGATGTGGCATTTCTCTATGCCGACCCTGATATGAGGTGCTGCGTAGAATAATCTATTCTGAACGGCGTTTGGCATACAATCAATAGACGTATCTATATCATGGTTGTCCCAAATATTTTACGCCTTTATTGTACCAGGTTTCCAGCGGGAAGACTCCCGGTCTGGCTCCACAAGGCCCTCCAAGTACTGGTTGCCTATAGTGTCTATGCATAGTATGTGATATATTGCATCTGTGGTAGCACCGCCTTGATTAATTACACGGAAAGAGTACTCACTTCTTTTCAAAGTCTCGACTCCGCCTACCATGCTGACACTGTGTGGGGGCTTCAAAGTTCCAGTCGGGCTCTCAGAGGGCGGGCGATGGTTGAAACGTTGACTACTGGATAGATTGTAGGTCTCAGGAATTGAACCGATGACTTAGAGCATTGACTTTGTGGGATTTCACACGATAAAGCAGCTATCAGCGCGATTGAACCACTAGGCCAAAAGGTGTACACCTAGTTTTTCACTCTTTGTCTTTTGTCACTCCCAATTCGACAACCGAGGATTCCATGACATATATTATAGCTAGCGTCATTTGGACCCCGATCCAACTGGTGTTGAGGGGGGTTATCGTCTCACAACGGGGAGGGGCTTGCTTCCTTCCCACGCCGTGACAGGGACAGCTGGTCGCGCTGATCGCCAGTCTGCCGACGTACTGCCGCTTTACGGACTTATCGTGACCTAGACTGTGCGTAGCCATCACCCACCTTTGGACTCAGTCGGCAGTCTCCGAAGATCGTACCGAAAGCAGTACACAAAGTCGGGCGCATCAGCTATATGTCCTCCTGACATTTTCAGAAAATCCAGGACTCCAGTAATCAACGTTGAATCCGTACGGCACCATTCAGACTCAGATTCAAGCATTCCAGAGTCACAATCGTCAGCTTCATTGCTGCGGTCATAACACAAGGTTTGGTACGAGCAATTGTTGTGCTTTTGCTACGCTCTATTGGGCCACTCATCTCGTCTCCTTTGTGAACTCGACGTAGTGTGACCAGCCTCCAGCCATGTGTGGCGTGAGTTTGTCAATCTCAACGTCGAAGAGCGGCGTTGCGGCGTATAGGTCGTGAGCCTTTTTTTAACGAATTGTCAGTCAAAGCGCCAACAGTTGAGCGAATCAACATGAAAACCACTAACCTTTCGGGACTGCCAACCAAGGAAGTACCAAGCCAACCTAGGCTCGTTCTCTGCGAGTCCCCAATGGCCACCTGTGAACCCCTTGTAGGGGTCGTCATAGCAGTCGGTGAAGGTCTTCTTCAGCGAAGGCAGGAGAGTTTGCAGATCGCTCGTCGGCTTGACGAAGACGGTGCAGATCTGGCAGACGGGCGCTTCGAGAGCGGGGCGTGGCAGTTTGGCATCCTCGAACTTGATAAACCAGTTCGTGGGGCTGTTGCGCACGTCCAAGGCAGCTAAACGTTTGCGGAAATCGCCCTCTGGGCCTGCGTACTCGGAAGGGTGCGTGGACAGGTCTGCGGGCCATTGGATGACCCAGGAGAGATGGTCGGGCTCTCCTGCTGCTATGCCGTAGTATTGCTCCTTGACGCCTGCTTGTACAGCTGCTGCGCGCAAGGCGGCGAACTCTGGGTTGGAGAGTTTGAAAGAGCGGTCGACTGTAATTTTCAAGAGCTCGGAGATGATGGGACGTCCGGACATCGCGTTGATACTAGTCCCGGTGGTGGTGGCAGGTTGAAGAGAGACATCTTCGTCATCGTTTTTCTTATATGCAAGCGAAAGGATCTTTGTTGCCATCGTCTGTTCATGTCACTAGCTCAGTAAGAAGGGCATGTTTTCGTAACTTCGTTAGTCAGTCGCGTAGCGGTTAGTCAGCTGAAAGTCTACCTGGGTGAGTCATGCCCACGTCGTTTCCCAGTCATTTCTGTCTATCAACAGGACTCAAGGAAGTTGCTAGCGTCATGGACTTATAGAATTCTGCCCGAGGTTTGCCTTTCCTCTCGCCTGCAAAGTGAGAGAATTTCCACGTGCCCCGCGATGGGGTCGAGGGCCAATGAGAATGTGGATGTGGATGATGACGGGCTATAGGGCAATGGAGGGACAGAGGTTGTTGGAGAGATGATGTCGAGCGAAAGTTGACCGTCTAGAACGGAGTGCTTCCGCGCATGGGGTTGATTTTTGAGAGCGTCGGTACGAGCAACAGGGGAAGGCGTGTGTAGTGTCGTTGGCACTTTTAAAAGCGTTAAGCTTCGAAGTTACGAAAAATTAACGCAACTCACAATTTGCAAACGACCTCTGCGAATGTGGAGCTGAGGCCACTGCCAGCCGATCCTCCAACTCGAACGGCGAAATCGACACCGACAACGACTTCGGTGCCAGCTGCTTCTTCCTCCGCTGCTCTATCAGGTTCGGAATCTCCTCTGAACTTTGTGGTAGCGCTGGCGGAGGTTTGGGTTTCCCGATGAGGTTCTTCCGCCGCGGCAATTCATCGACGGAGTTGCCGAGCTCCGTGGCGTTCCAGGCGACGTCGGTGGTCGTGAAAGCGGTGCAGGGCTAATCGAATGGGCCCCTCGTTTGTAAGAATGAGAACTGGGTCACGATGGGCCTGCCTCTGACGTCCGTGTGTTGGTGAATGTGATCGTCACTGAAAGCGGTTCCCCAGCAAAATATGACGGCGACAGTGTTACGACAATTTGCACACCAGAGCGCACATTTCCAACCGTTATGCTAGGCATTTACGTAGAAAATTATCGCGTCTGGAGAGTTCTTGCAACCGTGGCGCCTGAAAATAATATGGAGTTGGAGTTCCGGCCAGAAACTCCTACAGCCGGACTTACATACGCATACGGATCGATCCAGAGCATTTGAGTATGTCGCCGTCGTTGATATCCAGGAATTGAAGATGTGTTGGACAGTGTCCAATGTCGACGTCGGGGGAGAAAATGTGTAAGTCGTCAGCGTCATTTGTTTGGTGCAACCAACAAATCCTTGATACACTTCCTTCCTTCCTTCCTTCCTTGAGGACATAACCGGTACTAACCAACCTTCGAGGCACTTTCCATTCATCATACAATGTCAACTTCTGAATACAGCGCGAGAAAAGGTATGTTCACGATGAACCAACGCATCCCTCTTGGTGATCAAATGTTCCTAGATGATCATAGTCGAGCCCTGCACCAGCAAATTGAATCCAACGACGGCAGAAACGAAATTTGCTTGATTCATAAACTGAACTACGACATTCTTTGGGCAATATTCGCGCTTAACGCTGACATGGCGAACGATATTCAGGAAGACATCAAGATATCTTTGTCCAAGTGGCGACCTCGTGCAATCATAACGACTACTTTTGCGACTTCTCGTGTCTGTCGTCCGTGGAGGTCCTTGGTCCTCGAAACGCCAATTCTATGGGGACAATTAGTGGATCTCGAGTATCTCAGTAGCATCACCCATGAAGGCAGAGAAGAAATCATCAAGCGAACGAAGGACTCCTTCCTTTCCGTGAAGGGGGAGATCTATAAGGGCGCCTCACTCGAATTTCTAATCAAATTCATACTCGAAGACTGGCAGTGGGTTCAACATTTCGATGTCAGAATTTCGTCTAAATACTGCTCAGCCCTCAAAGACTGGAGCCTTTGCTTTACACAATCGCCCGTCCTCAGGCCGTTCAGCTTCAGCGGCTTCTCCATAGGTCGAAGAGATACCAGGACCCTGTCTATGCAGCACCACTTCGGGGCCGTTGCTCCTCAATTACGGAGATTTTCCCTCGCACACCCTGATTTCATGATCGATCTTTCTGCACTGTGGCTTTCACAGCTTCGCCACTTAAAGGTGCTGTACTGTGAGCATCCACTTTCATCCTGGCTGGATGCACTGAGCACCATGCACCTCCTCGAATCCCTTCAAATGATCGACGCCATTCTCTTTCCCCCAGAGATAGAGATGACATCCGGACTATCTGTGGCACGCCTGCCATCCCTTCGAGAGATACACGTCTTTTCCCGCGGCCTAGTGCAGATTTGCGCTTTCTTTGATCACATTATGCCCGCACCGGGCTGTTGCCTGCAGATGCAGATATCTGTCATGCCTGAAGGACCCTCTCCCACGTCTGAGCAGCTTACATTTATTAACCGTGTTTTGTCTAGATTTTTAGAATCATGGATCAACACCACCACCCATGTTGGCCCCTTGGAACTCTCGAGCTTCGAGAGTAATCTCTATATATCTGCATCGTCCAGTGATTCGCGCACACTTTTCATCAATATTAACGGCGTGCCCTCCATCATCGCTGCCCTTGAGGCATTTTCAAGATGCAAGTTCAGCGACATCACTTCTCTATCTTTTTACAGCGAAGTAAATCCAGCCAATCAGCACCTCGCCTCGTTCCTCCTCCGACTTACCAAGGTCACGGTCCTGGAAGTTCCGTACCCCTCCTTTGAAGGCCTTACACCAGAAAACCCGGATATGTCAGCTAGCCACGTCCCATTCCCTGACCTCTCTCGTGTCGTTTTAACCAGCCTAGCTCGGCAAGAATCGCAGCAATGGCGCGACATGTGTGTGCGCTTCTTCCGGTGGAGGCACAGCATGGGATGTCCTATCGAGATTTTTGACCTCACAGAAGCTGCAGATCGCCTGAAGCTCCTGAATTTTGCAGCTCTAGACGCAATTTCGGGATTGCAAATCAAATGGACGGACAACAGTGGAAATATCAAAACGTATCTCTGTGGTTCAGGTAATGTCAACGCCCTGGAACATTGGGATGAAATCGGAGCCATGGCGGATGAGCAATGATAGATGAGGTCTAAGCGTTGCCCTTCTATAATTGTGTATTATACGTACCCTGACCCTAGCTGCTCTGCCTGAATCAGAACTATCGTGTCAATGTGGTGCAAAACGAGAGTCCTGAAATTCTAACCTGCTTGACTATTAGAATGCTTTACCTTTATACACTATCTAAACTTCGAGCAGTTTTATCTTTTCCTGCTACGTGGCATTGATCATCAAATGGTAGGGTTTTCAAGAGAACAAGTCTTCATTGCCGCCAAAAAAATGATCGAAGAATGGATAACACTGCACACATCTCTGCCTGGCCTTGAGAATGCCCTGGACGAAAGTGACACTGACCTAGAGCACTCTTTTAAGCGCTGCCGCGGTACATGCCTACCAACCTTAAGCGCCCAGTGGCGGTGCACAATGCGAGACCAAATCCAACCAGCATTTCCTTCGTATGCAGAAGACTGAGGTGGATGATAATCTCGGGTTCTCGCTCGATCCTTAATTCGTGGGCGAACAAAATATAAAAACACTCTATTCAATCATAATGGCAGGCAGAGTCGTAGGTATTGAGTTGGCTGTTGTCCAAGAAGTTTGGTGGCATATAGATAGGTGTGTTATAGTATAGCCGCACGATAATAAAAGGGCTCCGAGATGACTGGCAGTTCTAAGTGGAGCCATAAAGGTAAATAGCGTCTATATGGAAGAGTGAAATAAAGACAAGAACGCCTTCCTCTTATCGGGGACACGGGCGCGCCTCTTCGCCGACTTGCCCCTGTGGGCTTTAAATTGGAGTAGCGATAAGGATAGGCGTAGTGTGGGCAGGGTGGACCATGAATCATGGCAAACCTTCGATGAAGGCGTTTCCATGAATCTCTTGTCCAGTCTAGATCTCTATGTGGGCTTGATGGACGGGTGTAGAGTGGTGGCAATCCTGAGAAGGCGGAGTCATCAGCAAACGAAGGGATACGAAGTCAACCCGTTAGGAGGCTTACTTTAACTTGACGATGAGCGTCCTGTAAGATAACGTAGAGGATTTGATCAGTCTTTGATTAAAAGCAAGAGAACCCGGGCAAGCAACGTGCGATAGAAGGGCAGCGATGACGCCCTTGACAAGGCGAATGACAGGATTGTGACGAACTTACCTACACAAATGCGTGTCGACGCGGAAATAACGCCTTCCCGACTTGCTTATCTTGACGGATGGACTATGCGAGTTGATCCCCGCGTCGGTTTGCTCAGCGGCGTGTTGGTCGGGGCCAAGCGCCTCCGACTTGGTGGTCTCTTCTGGCGATACAGTGGAGGTCGTGGAACAGCGCTGTGGGTCTGATTGCTCTGCCAATTATAACGCAAGTCCAAGCACAGGTTAGTCCGAATGACACAAATGGCAGTGAATGCGAGTCACCATGGAGGAGGATTACGCACCTAGGTAGATAGAATGCTCGTCCCACGAGATGACCATCGCCCCACGTAGTGGCGAAGGTCGCTTCCCAGTATTCGCGTTCGTACCATACCAGCGTGGATAAGACGCGCGCCGCTGACTCCGCCGGCGGCGGCGTTCGTCAAACACGTGCGGAGCGATCCCACTAATGACTTGCTGTGAGGTAGGCTTGAAGTTGGCGATGGCCTCTGCTGTCGTGGCGTAGGTCTTGGCCGTTCGTTGGGGTGACT
>CACVBS010000054.1:3997-66827 GCA_902728275.1 Cyclocybe aegerita | reverse complement strand
GATCCGCTCGGAGGACTGTGATGCAAGTGGCTGAGGTTCGATTGGCGGTGGGTTGATCGCGACGACTTCGATGACTTCTGACATGGTGGGAGGACCTGAAGCTCAGAGGGCGGCGAGAAGGGCGAGCCGCAGAAGCTGGTACACGGTCGCTAGAAGGTGTGGAAGGATAAGGGGCCTCGGGCGCGGTATTGGTGCTAGGTATTAATATTAGAACACCGATAATACGATATCGTTCATAACACCCGTCGAAGCACTGCCGCATTGCAATGTGTAAGCCACGCTTCCTGCGCCAGGCCCCTTGGAGCATCAGTCTGACGTGATGTAGATCTCATTCATTTGGTGAGTGGAACTCTTTGGATGAATAGCGGGGCTCACCGGCCTGGGTCCTTTGACACGGTGTCGACGGTGTCGATGTCGATGATGCTGCGGTCCGAGGACAGCAGGCTTGGAATAGATGAGCAGAATGGCGAATCGCATTTACAACAAGGGAAAATGATACAAAATTAATGTACAAATTGACCGAGGGAGGCAAGAAAGCAATGCGACGTGACGGCTTAGAACTTGTTTCGCTTTCGCGACGGCTTCGGAGCCGCCTCTGATGACGCTCTGCGTACCTGTCAGTTCGGCAAACTACATCTGCCAGGGCGACGCACTTTCGGTTTTTGCCTTTGTTATCTGGCTCGTCCACGTCCATCATGTTCTCCCGATCGCCCATCTGGAAAGCCGCCCGCCTGCTTGCCATGCCGCCACCCATGCTCTTCTCTTTTTGTTTCTCGAAGACTTCCTTCAGGTGTGCCTGCAGTATCCGCTCGTGTTCTTGTTGGTTGAGCTTCTGCGCAGCAGTGTCCGCGGCTATTGAGTTGATCTTTGCATCAAGCGTCGTGAGGACAGCGGAGGTTGTATTGGCCCTGCCCAAAAAATCAAGCAAAAGAAAACGACGGCAATAACATGCTGACGTACCAGCCCTTCAATGCCGCCAAAACCTGCTCTAGCTTGCCTGGTTCGAGGTCGCGTCCCGCCGTGTACGTCACTTCCAATTGCTCCTCTTTCTGATCTAGCTTTCCTTGAAGAAGGTCGAGGTAGATGGCGTCAATGATGAGATCTTCGAGTTCGCGAACACTTGAGATATCAAGGGCCTTGAGCAAGTCTGCATAAGGAAGGATCTAAGAGGGCTCATCAGCAGAAGAAGGATGGTATGCGGCAAAAGAACTCACCCGTCTCTCAGCAGCTAGTGAAACGATTGTTAGATACTTCAGCTTGATGATTTGAGCTTGATTCAGGGGTGGTAGAGCATCCTTGTGTTCTGCTTCGTTCAATAAGAGGAATTAAACTGGAAGAGAGGAAGCGTACGAAGATAATCTTGATAAGTCTTGAATGCAAAGAGTTGGAGCAATGTCAGGAACTTTCGGTGTTGTTCGCTTTTTCCCAGCTAGCATATAGGGTAAGAGAAACCGAGGCGCTATAAAAGAAGTAGATTCACCTCCTGAATGTTGGGAAGTTCTAGCAACTCTGAAAATACGAAGACTCCTGGTGCAGCAGTGGCATCTTGAATCAGTTTGGCTGCTGCAGCCCCTTTGACCGACTTGGACATCAACAAGAAGGGCTCCAACTTTGCTGAGAAGTTCGCGTGATCCATGTTGATAAACTTCGTTGGTATTGTGCACAGAGTTGTCGAACGACAGAGCGAGGAGACACGACGAGTTCTTGCGACCGGGAAGGCACAATAATTTGAGGCGGAGACTTAATTGTCAGGACTGAGTTCAAGTCGCGCCGCCGGCATGTTTGGTGCAACCACCCATCCGCCGCTCACTTCTTTCTCTCCTCTCCCTCTCTCAGTTATCTCAAGTTTTGCTGCAATGCCTGTAAAAATCCCTTGCCTTATAGCGCGACGATCTGTCTTGCTTCTTCTGGTAGCTTTTGGGTTCTTCGTATTGCTGCCTTTCTGGCAAAATGCGAACAACAATATTCATCAAACCGATACGGATTCTAGCCTTGGGCTTGGTGTGGCAGATGCTATCTACGTTATCTCACTGCCGGCGCGACATGACCGACGAAAAGACATGGAGAAAATACGGCTGTCCCTGAACCTAAGTTGGACCTATGTTGACGCTCTACCATCGGCAAACCCTCTCGTTGGAATTATGATGCAATGGATAACTTTGGTGCGCAATCGACCGCCTTATCTCACCCGCAGCGATGATTCTCCCTCGCCTGACAAGACATCTTTCTCTTGGCCTGAAGATGCTGAAACGATGAACGAGCTTGATTTCTGGAACGTGGATCCCTGGCCCTCTCTGTTCGGTGTTCCTATCTCTTCGTCTCTCCAGCCTCTGGCATCTGCCACCCAAGATTTTACTATCGCATCCAACGCATCGAAGCTTCCGGAGCATCTCATTCTCACGCCTTCTCGGGTTGCTTGCTGGTACTCTCACCTGTGCGTTATACAGAAGATAGCTAACAGCGGCGATTCCGTATCTATCATCCTGGAGGATGACATCGACATGGAAAGGGATATCCATGCCCACCTTCAAAATATCTGGCCGAACCTTCCTCTAGACTGGGACATCGTATTTTTAGGTGGGAACTCGCCCGCTTGTCCTCGTCCAGGAGCTTACCACCGTTATCTAGGACATTGCTGGTCAAACGAATCTCTCCATCCACCGCTGACTCCGGCTGAACACCACTACGCTAGCATCCACAAATCTGTCAGCCCGAAGTGCACGCACGCGTATGCACTCTCACGCAAAGGTGCTCGGCGTCTCCTCGTGCATCTCCGTTACCCGCCGTTCGCCTTCTCGCGTGCCATCGACCAGGCTATCGCTTGGCTCGTTGAAAGTGGGAGACTCAAAAGCTATTCTGTCGTTCCGAGCCTTGTGGTGCAAAGAAAGGTCTCCACGAGCGACGTCATGGTTGGGAAAGGCACGGGCAGCAAGTGGAAAGATCGTCTCACCAATGGCATCCTTCAAGATCTTGAGACCTCGGAAAGCAGTTAAAGGACACAGAATTGCCACAACTATGTTATCGTCAGTCCCCTAGGTCTCTTGTGTCAAATTCGTGTAACTACCTTGATAGCTGGCGCAGCAACGGTGGCTGCTTCAGTTCATGATGGTGTGTGTCCTTTTTACCCCCTCAGGAACTTCCCCACTAAATTAACGCAAAGCTTAGGCTATGAATATCAGTGTTTTTTTTTCTCCTTTCTCCTGTTCGGACGCGACAGCTAATACAAGTTTCTGCGAGATTTTGACTCTTTCTCAGAAGGAGCTTTATCCCATGAGCGCGTGGTCTCTTGCTGCAGAACAAGAACTACCTCACCAGAAGAAGAACGCGAGTTACCAGTGGCGAATTGACTCGGAGAACTCACAGTTCGTTCTGTAGTCCGGTCAGTATCGGGCACCAATTTCAGACGACGCTTATTGGTGACAAGCATGCCCATGAATTGTTCTGGAATTGTTCCAGGAATATAATCAAGTTGCGCCTCCGTAATTAAAGCATTGCTCCAGGTCACGCTCTTTTGCCTTCCATGAACAGGTCTATCAACTGTCCTCGCTTAACATCTCAGGCGCCCACAAGGTTCTAATCCACGGAGATCATGACAAAATATTCTCATGAGTCTACGCCAAGCAGACAGGGCCCGTAAATACTCGACAGCGGCGTTGACGCCTGTTGAATTTCGAGTGGATATAGCTGTTCCTTGCATTTCTCCTAAGGTATGAATTCTTCGAATTTCGTACCTTGTACCGCGAATATTTCTCCTCTAGGTGTCGGACTCGATGCTGCGCGTTCGATCTCGTATCGTGCTCGCCCAGGCTCAATTTCAGCAGACCCCTTAACCTCAGTGAGAACTGATAAAAATAACTTTCCGATCGCTCCCGATGGCTCACCGGAAATACAGACGAAACTCACATCGGCAAATCTGGCACTCGGAACGACCGCGAATTCACTGGCGTGTTTTCAGTCGCCGTTTACTGAGACCCACTGCGAGGATGTCTGTCTAAATTGGTTCTCAGCTGAGCATGTGGAAGGAAGGGGCTTATCGCATGGGCCTACCTACGATGTCCACCCGCGCAAGCCCGTGTGGTTTCGTTATAAGATGGGTGTCACCCGCAAGATACCTCTCTCTGTGCATCGCCCGTTCGCCCATACAATGGCTGAAAGCACGCCTCAATCTACGCCCCGCCAGGATAACTCTCCGAGCCCAGACGTTGAGAAGGGGTATCAGGATGAGCCCAAGATTCTCAATGGTAAGCAAATCCCGCTCTAATCCGTATTCCTTCCTCAGAGATGATTTCAGAGTCTGAGATTGCGGTATGTACTGGCCAACCTTTCCAATTCAAAACGATTTCCTCTTTTCAAACTCAAGCTCAATCCATACAGGAACTCACCGGAGCCCAGTTCGACGACCCGAACTTGGACAAGGAACATATTGTCTCCTTCGACGACGAGAGTCCTTATCCCGAAGTCCGCTCCGCTGTCGCTAACACCGATGACTTCCACATGCCCCAGATGACTCTGCGGGTATGGGTGATCGGGATAGCTGCGGCCATCGTCATCCCGGGCCTCAACCAGTTTTTCTTCTTCCGGTTCCCGTCCATCACTATTAGCGGCATCGTGGCGCAGCTGGTCTCATTCCCTATCGGACGTGCTTTCGCAGCCTGGCTTCCCAACTGGAAAATATTTGGCGTTTCGATTAACCCGGGGCCGTTCACTGTAAAGGAACATGTTCTTATTACTGTGCGTTTATGATGACGTTGTCGCGTACCATTGACAATATTGAACTGTATTTTAGATCATGGTCAATTTCTTTTGGCATTTTTGGACAATTTTTTCCCGCTGATGAACGAACAGGCCTCGGTTGTCCGCGTATGCGACTGACGTCATTGCAGTACAAAGGGTTTACTACAACCAGATTTACAACTTCAGCTGTGAGCACTTGATCTTTCTTCGCTTCCCAGATGGTTAATCACAAATCATCAAAGACCAATGGTTCGTCGTGATGTCAACTCAGCTCATTGGGTTCTCCATTGGAGGAGTCGCCCGTCGTTTCCTCGTCGCACCACCATCCATGATCTGGCCCGCGAACCTCGTGAACTGTGCCTTGTTCAACACTTTACATTCCCAACAATATGCGGGTATCGGAAATCGAGGAGGGCTCAGCCGCGAGAGATTTTTCGTGTATGCCTTCACCGGTGCATTCGTGTGGTGTGAGAAAGGATTCCTCCGACTGCAAGCCCTGGTTTACCGTCTGATGTGCCTCCTAGATTTCTTCCCAGGATATATTTGTACGTCCTGCGCCACACTGTATCGCTATCTTATCTCATATCTCCATTCGATAATCCAGGCCCTGTCCTATTTCTCTTGGGTTACCTGGATTCGCCCCGAAAACACCAGTAAGCTTTCGGGGCGATTTTTATTCTACCAGACACTCATCCTGCTTCAGCTATCTCGCAGTTGTTCGGGTACGTTGTTCTTGCAAATTTGGGCCGTGTTGTCGCACGAACCCCCATGATAGATATGTCCATGGAATGGGAATGTCAGTCATAACTTTCGACTGGAGCCAGATCGCGTACGCGTATTCTCTCTCTCCTCATCGGGATGTAACCTTCATATTTCTATGCTTAGGTACATCGGTTCACCCCTTGCTACTCCTTGGTGGGCTGAAGCGAATATTTTCGCCGGCTTCGTTTTCTTCTTTTGTACGTCTTTCGATCGCCTTTCGGGCATTCTTAAAGTAAGAATATACCCTTGGAATTATAGGGTTCTTGACGCCGGTATTGCACGTACGTCTACATTCCCTGTCATTGTCACTACATTCCGTCCTCACATTGTCAAGTTTACCAACACTTGGTTTGGCGAATACATGCCGTACGCATCTCCGTTCGTAAATCTGTCCCTTCAAATAATAAAAGGACTAGAATTTCCTCGAGAATTTCTTACGACAATCAAGCGAAAACTTATGACGTTAATCGGATATTGACTCCCGATTCTACCTTTGATCTCGCAGCATACAAGGCGTACAGCCCTCTCTTCCTTTCGTAAGTCATCGGTAACTCTACATTAGGTTTCAGCTGATACTGTTTAGGACGACGTTTGCGATTTCATACGGCCTTTCGTTTGCCTCGATCACCGGTTTGTCTTTGCTCTTGCTGAATGAAAGAGTATGGCTAACCGCTGTCCCTGCTCAGCCACCCTTATGCATGCTTTCTTGTACTTCCGCAAGCAGATATGGGTCCAAGCTCGCCGTTCATTGCACGAGCAGCCCGATATTCATGCCAGGCTCATGTCCAAATATCTTCAAGGTATTTGAGTCGCGTTTTCGAATGGACAATGTTGGAGTTTCTAACGAAACTGTGTAGTTCCAGAATGGTGGTATCTCACCATCTTCTTGAGCATGTTCACCATCGGTATTATAAGCATTGAAGTCTGGCCGACGTAAGTCTTAAGCTACCATGCGCGTGACGCAGTCTAACTCTATCAGTGAAATGCCTGTCTGGGCGTTCGTCCTCGCCCTCCTGATTGGTATTCTTTTTTTAACAACCAGTGATCCTCTCTGACCAGGAGCGGGCAGCTTTCACCTACGTCATTCCCATCGGAATGATTCAGGCCATCACTAACCAGCAAGTCGGACTCAAGTGAGCTGATGATTTGTCTTTGAGATAGACCTGTTTTGACGCGAGTCGTATAGCGTTATCACCGAATTAATTATTGGGTACGCACTTCCTGGAAGGCCAATTGCCATGATGATGTTCAAGACCTGGGGTTACATTGTTGGAGCCTATTTATCAGTTACTCCGACTCCAAGCTGACGAATGTGCAGACGATGGCCCAGGCGTTGACTTTCACCTCAGATTTCAAGCTTGGCCACTATATGAAGATCGCACCCAGGCCCATGTTCTGGTGCCAGGTCGTAGCCACAGTTGTTGCAGGGACGGTTCAGCTCGGGGTGCAGGCCTGGATGTTCACGAATATCCCGTCAGTCAGATTTCTGCGATTTCTGGAGAGTATTGACATTGATCATATACTAGTGATATGTGCTCTCCGGACCAGCGAGACGGATTTATCTGCCCCAGTACTGAGGTATTCGGTGCTGCAAGTATAATTGTGAGACTTTCATCGTCCGACTCTGCCGGCTTTTCAATTTCTAATGCAACTCTATGTAGTGGGGTGCGTTTCCATTAGGTCCTATTTTGCGTGGGGAGATTCACGCCCTTTCGACCAGGGGTCATCGGGCCAGCTCTTCAGTTCTCAAAGGGACAGACGTACTAGTGAGGTTTCCGCCCCAGGCTGGTCTCTTGGTATTGTTACTTATCGATTGGTGTAGTCCGCTCGTGTTCTTTTTCCTAGTCGGCGCAATTGCTCCCGTCATCCCGTGGGCGTTGGGCAAGAGATATCCAAACAGCCTCTTGAAATATATCAAGTAAGCAATCTGATTTTATCCAAGCGATTCCACTGCTGAACCTGCCGTTAGCACGTAAGTTCTTTGTCCCGAATATGGGGCAAGTTCCTGAGGCTAATTGCGAAACGAAAGGCCGGTGATTTTTAATGGAACAGGACTTATCCCTCCTGCCACCGCTGTCAACTATATTCCTTGGGCGTGCGTCGTTGTGCTTTCAGAAGCTTTTGTTTAAGCTGACCGTTCTGACCTCTGCAGCGGAGTCGGATTCATCTTCCAATATCTGATCAGAAGGTGGGCACGAAGGAGCTGCATGCTGTTTTCAGAGTGTTGATGCAATTGTCAGACGGCATTTCTCTTGGTGGACCAAGTACAACTGTACGTTTTATCTCAGGCCACTCTTCTACAGCGGTTAATCCGGAAGCCGAAGACGTTCTATCCGCCGCTCTTGATTCTGGACTCGCCATTTCGATTCTTGTGATTTTCTTCGCTCTGCAATTCCCAAAAAATGGCACGGTACGTTATTTCTAAGGACCTCTGATTCTGATCAGAACATGACAACTAATTATGTACGCAATACATACTCTAGATTGGGGAGACGAGCATCCTCAACTGGTGGGGGTGAGTTATTTGTTCCCTTTTGTTGTATTTTATTCACTGAATTGCCGTTCGAACAGAAACACGGTCCCATTTGTCGGTGCAGACTTCGCCGGAACACCAGTGCGCCCTCTGGAACCAGGGAATAAATTTGGGTACGTTGGTTATCAGTCCTCTAGCTGATTCGAAGGTAAACTAATCTGCTTCTAAGACCGACGACCTGGTGAAGTTCTTGCCAGCGTTAGAAGTTGCCAAGGCCCACTGTATTTTAGTCCTAGTTCATGAACTTCGTCAGGAATCGTCGATCCTATATCATGAATGGCGGACAGTAAATGAGCTTTGTTCCATGATGACAATTAAGCGCCCATCGTTAATCAGGCCCGACGTACCCCAATGGGCGTTAACAAATTAGTCCTGAACTCGTTTTAACCACTTGGAAAGGGTCCTGGCGGCATTACTCGGAGATTCGAGCGTACGTAGCCCCTTGATAAATCTGTTCTTCGGGCAGAACCCTGGCTTTCCCATCGACGGAGACTCCTCGGGGAAACGGTGATTGCGAAGCAATTGCGTTTCTACGGGTCAGAATATTAGAAGTTTCTACCCTTCAGTCTTCTACATTACGCCTTTCTTCTAGAGACGCTTGGCCATGAGAGCCCCTGCGACGAACGTGCGTATGGAGCCCCCAGCAGTTGGTCAGCAGCCCACTTGCGGGGCTATCTCGCCGCATTCAAATATACTTCACTGACACACGGATATTTGGGTTGAGGTCTTCAGGTTACATACATAGAATAGGTGCGAAGCTCTCAATTTTTATCCCTTGATACATACCCAAGTGTCTACGGCATGACATCAGAATATTTTTTGTGAGCCCGCATATGCCATGCTGCTATTGGGGTTCTCTCTTCGATGCCCTGAAGGCAAAATTGTTGAAATGTAGCGACAGTGGTGTCTCACTAGCAAAGAATCAAATGCTACCTTGTTGTGGACATTGCAACTAAAAGACGCGGCCAGCAACCTTCGCAGACAAATCAAAGATTCCATCACGAGATCTACTAATTTATGAATCCGTTGGTCTTACTGGCGTAGGAGGACTATTACTGGTGCTGTCAGAGATTAACTAACAAAACTTTCAACTTTATAAGACATGAATTTAACCATAGTGGCAGCTTAATTTCGGACTGGTGAAATGGGGTTGACGACCTCGAGAATTTCCCTTGGCGATGATGTCGATCGTCTTGGCAGCCACGAGCTCGAATGCTTCTTTTAAGTTCCTTTTCTCTTCTCTCCCATGTGCTCTGCTTCTTGCATGTGTCGTTCACAAATTCGCAGCGTAGAAATTCTTCCGACAAAGATCAAGTCTCAGCTCCCTGAACAGATGGAAGAAAGACACAGAGTCAAGTTACTGGACATGGTTTGTCTTCTGTATCTCAGTGTGCTGTAACTTGACTACATACAGGCTTCAAGCTTGAATAATGAGCAACAGACACGTTCAATGCGCTTAAATACGCTGGGTTTTCATGTTTTGGAATCACGGAGACAGGCCTAATTAGGTTTGAGCAATAAGGAATCTCGACAGCGCAACAAATTGTCTGGAACCTTTCAGGGTACTTCATGACAGGATTCTCTATGTCGTTTCCTGTGCGCGATACAATCATACATGACCAGCACTGGAACTGGCTGACATCACATACATATATTCACCGAATGTTAGGTTGAAGAAGCCCGTCGTGCTTCGGAAGGGTCCAGTGGCCAAGGTCTATAAAGACGGCTCGCTTTCGGGGTCTATCCTCATCGTCGCATTCCCCGTCGACGCTTTCTTCTCTGGTTCTCTTGTCAGCATATCGCAAGATGCACTACTTCAAGGCACTCTCCTACGCTTTGGCCCTTGCATCTGCTGTTCTGGCAGCACCCAGCGACGCATCTGACACAAACCCTTACATCGGCAAGACCCCCTTTGCTAACAAGGGATATGCGCTGAAACTCGAGGAGACCATTGCCTATTTCAATGAACAGGGTGATTCCTTGAACGCTGCTAGGACACGCACAGTGCAGAAAATCCCCACCTTCGCTTGGATTTCGGAAATCAAGAACATACGTCGTGTGACTCATGTCTCTGCAGGCACCCGGACCAAATGTTCACCTTAAGCCCTAGATTGCGGATATTCCAGGTCTTATTAGTGACACCCTCGAGGCTCAAACAGCGACAGGCGAGAAGCAACTCCTTCAAATAGCCGTCTACAATTTGCCCGATCGCGATTGCTCTGCAAAAGCCTCTGCTGGAGAGCTCGTCCTGGCAGATGATGGGCTGAACAAGTACAAGAAGTATATCGATGGTAAGCCTTTCTTCCTGTTTGAAGTTCCCTCTGTCTAATATTTTCCCAAAGATATTGCCACAGAATTGCAAACCGAGTCAGCGCAGCAACTCAGCTTTGCTCTCGTCATTGAGCCCGACTCGCTCGGCAACATCATCACCAACCTGGATGTCCCCAAGTGTGCTGGAGCTGCTGACGCATATAAGGAGGGCATCGCATATGCTATCGCCAAACTGCAGATCCCAAATGTTGCGCTCTACATCGACGCCGCTCACGGTGGTTGGTTGGGGTGGGATGACAACCTCGGCCCTGCTGCTGCCCTATTCGTCGAGGTTCTTGAAGGCGCGAAGAAACTCGTCCCCACCGCCACTGTCCGTGGCCTCGCGATTAACGTCTCCAACTACAACCAGTACATAGCTGTGGCACGCGAAAACTACACCGAGTTCAGCAACAGCTGGGACGAGTGGCACTACATGAACTCGCTCGTGCCACACCTAGAAGAGAACGGCTACCCTGCGCACTTCATCGTCGACCAAGGCCATTCAGGCAGAGGCGCCATCCGCACGTCGTGGTCACAGTGGTGCAATATTCGTAACGCGGGCTTCGGCACACACCCTACCACTGATCAAGCCATTCTCAATAACACATACGTCAATTCGATCGTTTGGGTCAAGCCTGGAGGCGAGTCGGATGGCACATCGGACACCAACACAACGTGGTTCGACGAGACCTGCCGGAGCCCCATTGCCCATGTCCCAGCTCCTGAGGCAGGTGATTGGTTCAACAACTTTGTCGTCAACTTGGTGACGAATGCAGAGCCTCCTCTGGAACCCACCTACCTCTAACCGTGTCGCGATGGATTTACTACTGCATCAGTTGAATGTACTTAATGTCAATGGACCTCTGCGTCGTTCGTTTTTGGGATAGTCGCCTGAAAGCAGAAATATTCTTGGTCTCAGCTCTAAGCAGCAGACCAGCAGGAAGTATGGCACGGAGAAAGATATTGGATGAGTCAAAACGCAATGCTACTTTTATCTACTCGTTCGCATACTTGGAGTCCAACCACTTCCTGACTTCCCCTCCAGGCGGAAATTTATCGAGGTTCTGCAGAGCCAGTGATTTGAACTGCGATCTAGTCAACTTGAAGACAACTGAATCTTCTCCCAGGATCTCCACAGCCTCCTGCCGCACAATTGTCTCATTCTTGAACTGATCGGCCTTGTCTTTCAATGGGCCATTGATCATGGTAGAGTAGTATGCCCACGAAAATGCCTCTCGGTTGGTCTCCTTCTCGCCAAAGAAATGCTCAAATAATGGATGGAACAGTTGCCCGCCCATCCAGTATGGAAACGACACAAGCTGTTCGAAGAGATACACCCCATGAGACGCTTCAAAGGCCTGGGACAGGGGAAGTCCGCCATCTGGATCGAGCTTTCCTTCGGCCTCATGCATGAGGCGGTTGAACATTGTTTGATCCTGCTTATTTCGTGGCCTCATGGGATGATCGCCTTCCCAGAATGGATGATCGACGATGAAGAGAGGGTACTGCGTGAACGAAGAAGTCGGGCCAGTGAAACTGCCTTCCCAATCAAGGATGGCAGTAATACGTGGGGAAGGCGTGTTGGCGTCGATGATGAGAATGTTCTGTGAATGAAAATCACTGTGATTTATGGGAAAGCCTTTAGTGTTGAGAGAGGTGTTGTATAATGAAGGAACGAGGGAGCGGTGCAACCAGGCATAGACATAATCATAGTCTTTCATGCTACCGAAGTTATTTCTGTCTATCCGTTTGATGTTGCGGGTGGCATAGGTGATCCAGTAGTCGAAAGCGCTCGTGAAAGTTTTGTCAGCCCCTTCAGGCCAGATTGTCCATATTTCATCACTATTGATCTTTGTCAAGGGAAGGGTCATCCAAGACGAGTGGTCCGTCCCTCCCTTCCTTTTGAAGATGGCACCGATGCTTTCAAATCGCAAGGATGAAAGCTGGAGGATTATCTCGACAACCTGTCGCAGCATGACTTCGCATTGTTCAGCCTGCATTTCGTTCCAAACTGAACATAAGGGGGTTCCGTCTGCCTTTGACATATTCATATACGGGAAACCAATGCCTCCACCATCTGACGAAGAACTGTAGGCGATGACGTGGGGAACGGGGATGTGACTATGCGAGGAAACATATTCCATGGTGGCCACCTCGCTTTCCATGGCGAGCCTGGAGAGTTCCTTCTCCTTCTCGTTGATTCCTTCCTCCAGCGTGTATGGTACTCGGATCACAACTTTGACGTCCTCATTGCTGCACAGTTTGAGGAAGCGAACAAGATTGGAAGCACCATGAAGCTGTGCGCCCCAAGTAAAGGTACTGGCTTGATAAATGTCGACTGCAAGCGCAGCAAGTGCACTCCAATTGACAGCCTGGAGAGTACGTTCCAAATGTGGGGGGTAGTGATCATGAGCACTGCTGGCTGGAGAAATGGGGGTTTCCATGGCGGATTGATCGATGTGGGGGCACAGTCTTGACTCTCGCCGATATAAATATTATGGTGGACCATCATCAGGCTATCTCCATTCGGACTACCTGCTTTCGCTGCCCAACGGCATGGCGATGTCGATAAGGTATGGTACTGCCTTATTCCAGAAGATATCAATTGGACTAATTTATGAACACCGGCGGTGTAATAGGCATTCACCCATTCTGCGAGGGATGGCGATTTTAAATGCCAGGGAGACTCAAGTTCAGCTCTGACTTTTTAAGAGCATGTTCACCTGCTGCCAGTGTTCCCACTCTCAATTCCATATCGTATACAAAGATTAACACAAAGCGCGGAGCGGCAAGGTCAAATAAAATTCAATCTACAATTTGTTCCATCCTCATGTCATTGACTTCGGTTCGTAAGCGCCAATATAAATTATATGGGAGGAGAGAATCTTACCGTCTTGACCCGAGTAACTAGTGTCGACATTTAGCCTTCATTCTGGTTCATTATCTCCCTATTCACTATTTTAAATGTGAGCTACTTCGTAGTCTTGCGGAATGCGAGCAGATACCTCTAGCAATGCATGCTGGACAATACTTGCCCTGCCTGAGTACGTACTTACCACATCCACCTCCACAGGCCGCATAGTTGCCACACTTGGGGCAGTTCTCCCCACTGGGGACCATTCCCGAACAGTTTGAAGTCGCTGCACAGTGATGTTGTTTATGGGCTCCTTTCGCCATCGGTGTAGGATGTTGAGAGCAGTTGGTTTGGCATTTACGATCAAGCACTGTATGGGTGCCAGTTCACGGGTGGTAATATTGTTCTAGTCTCGCCTGACCGTAGTTACTTATAGCTTTTCAGCCATTGCATTCTCCCCTCACATCCACTGTTTTGGAATCCCACTGCAAAAGGCCCGTAAAACCTGTTCAGGTGACTGTCAATGTTGGGGAGTATACCTGCCATTCCAACAGTATGCTGAGAAGTTCACAAACTATGGACACACAGACGTCAACCGATTTGAACTCTGACGCAAAACGAGTCTGTTATTCTCAACCCCATTCCGCCGAAAGAAGGCAATACCCTTCCATCGATTCCTTGGTATCTTTCCCTGATTATTCATAGTTCCAGTAGCTCAGAATCTTTTTCCTTAGAAATTTGCGTGCGTTCTGATGCCTGGTCATGTAATTGCGCTGGGTTTGTGTGTTGACTCGTTCTCCCCATTGATTTGGAGTTCCTTCCTCAAAAGTAAGCTGTCAGCTTCATCAAATTCACCTATTGTGGCTCTATTATTCTCAGAGCTCCTCTGCAGTATCCGTCTAGTGGAAATGCTGTTCTCCAATGCCAATAAATCAGAAGTCTTGCGACTCGGAGTAACACATGATCGTGATTTTCACTCCCACCTTCACTTATAACTAAGGGGTTCGACATGACTCCGACTCTAAGCGTTTCTCTACAGATGCACAGCGCAGGGGAGGCACACAGGTTGTAAGAAGCGCCTGTGACCATTGAACCGGATATAGGTCGTCTCATGACACTGTCTGATTTGCATAGGCACTGATTCACTCATACTCTCTAGCTTGAATGTATCTCCTGAAACTTATCAGATGCTGGACCTCCAGGACCAGAAGAGGTGTCCTTGAGTTTTTCTATCGCCCCAATAGTTGGTTTCATTAGAGTTGCATATCCCCTTCTCAGTGAAAGGGTGCCACAAGTGCCATAAGATGATTAAGCCCGGATAATGGAATGCAATTGCCGCCCATGGATGGGTGGCATTCCACCATGCGGACATTCTTTCCACAGGTGAGAAAGGGCACGGTATCCAAATCATACTAGACCAATACGGGCAAATGAAAAATAGCAGATACAATTCAGAGCATTTGGGAAGTTCTGGTGCGAAGCTTAGGCACGAGGTACTGGTCTAGTAAGACCTGTTGGAGAACGATAGATGGAGGCAAGGAAAAGAGTGGACAACGAAATTCTTTGTCTATCAGATATGCAGAGCACTGGGTGATTGTTATACATTCGGACTACCTTGATTGCTTAATTTCGTGCAGAATGGCTGGTACAGCGTCACAATTCTTAACCCTCAGTACTTGGCAATCCCTCAAGCAGCTACAATAGTGAGGTGGTTCAGAATAGAGAAATGATTACATATTAATGCATATAACTTCTTTCAACAAGCCATATAACCACCCCCTTTACTGGGAGAGAGGATTAAGGCTAACACAGCACGGGCGCTTAGCATCGCGCCTCGTGACATGTGGGCCACACAAGTCACATACTTAATCATAATGAACAATTCATCAATCTTCCTTCAATCACGTCGTGCGGGCACCGGCCTGGAGACCTTTCCGCTCAGTTTCCTCAGCTTATCTGAGAAAACGAGTGATTCAAATTCCCAGGTTTTGAGGGTTGAGTCACTGACTCATGTGGAAGAAAATTGCGGTGTTCTAAGGCATAATCACTTCCGCAATCCTACCCCTGCGATGGCATTAGAGTGTTTAGTCTCCCTAATTGAGAGGCAGCTGTGAGATGCATGTCAGTGACAGGCCTTGTCCCTGCACAAGTTTCAATCAAACTATATTCAGTGCTTCCACAGCCCTAGGGCAGGGGTCTCAAGACACTGGTCTATCAGGGCCTTTTCAGAGAAAATGAACCTCAGAGCAGATATTGTCTACAGCATCCCGTGTGCGTGTCAGACTCGGGAACCGTGATTTCAATTGTGCGGGTAATTCGTATTTGATTTCCCATCTTCATCAGTCAGATGCCCTGTCCATAATCTGATGGACTGAAGGGTTAAAGAATCACATACCCCCATGGTTATATGGAGGGGAGCCAAAGCTTCGAATTACTGGCAGAAGGTCAACGAAATGGAAGTCATCCACAAGGCCACCTTGAAAAATCTTTTTGGCGGTCCTAGGGGCGGCATTCTTCAGATAACCGGCTATTCTTTTCCTGGAAGAAAAGATTCCTGGGTGACCCCAAACGACTGTGTGCTGTGCAGCATCGAATATAAGTACAGGCTTGTTGGGGAGGGGCCATCCAAGTTCCCACTACCACCCAGAAACTTTAAAACACTTCCAACAGAGATGCCCTCCCAGTCCGACAATACTCACGCCAGCGTAAAATGCGGATTGTCCACTTGTAAATGCGCTAGCTACTCTTTGTGCGCAAATGGATGCGGGAATCTTGTCTCTACAGCCGGACGCCATTGTCCCGCCTGCAGTACGTATTTTTCTCCAAGCCATAAGGTGGGCATTTCTAACAAATATACTTAGGTGATGCGGCGCGAAGGGCTGCACAAGCTCAGAACGGCCAGTGATTCGCGTCAAGCATGGTCTGGTTTGTGTCAGCTCAGCTTTAATTATTTATCCTTACGGCATTTTGCAGGTGAATACGATGATGCATCTTCAAGCGAAGGACAAGTAGCTATTTGAGATGAAACGAGATATATAAACTGCTGTGTAGTATGAGAAATTCAAGTCCTTGATTGTCTTTTACATGTGATAACATCATTAAAATGGTCCCGTTAGTGTGGTTTGCGACTTTGAGGTGGAATATTTTCAACACTGCAACCTGATATCATCCGTGATACTATCAACAGCTACCCAATCCAGAAGGGGGGAGGACACCTAGGAGTCCGGTGTGCGTATGGTGCGCCATTTGGGCGCTTACTTGTCACGACACCAGTTACATAATGATCGATGATCAAACCGATCAGTTCAAGTTCCTAGATCATATAGATCCTGCGTCTCCCTGGACGTTGCGCCAACGACAAGTGCTCAGATAGAGCTAGAAGTTCCCGAATAATTGCTTTCAAGACCATTAATGCCGGAAGGCCCTGGGCTAGTCCATAACGCGCGCCGCCCCACTGCCACAGCGGCTGTATGAAGCATTGTGATCAGTTCAAATAGATGATATACACTCATGAAATACTCACAACACCGGTCAGAAAATTGTGAACGTGTCAGATAATGCATGCAGCTCATGAAACGAGCCAATCATTTGGGTGCCTCACAACGCACCTACCCTGACGTCGATCATTCATGAACATTAGTGGAGATTGCCACTTGGCGGGTCTCTCGTCTTGGATTATATGACATTGTGAACGGGTCTGCAATGTTTTAATGAGATCATAACAATTGTTGTGAGCCATAACTAATTGTCGTCGCTCACAACGCATCGTCATATTCTCGAGGTTTTGCTGATGTATATGAGCCTGCGCCAGCTCGACCACAGGGGCAGCGTCCTACCATCGCAGACTGCGACGCCACATCATTTGGAGCTTGCATAAATTCGGGCAGGCATAGAGGAAGGGCGATGTGTACTTGAACAGACACACAGCGTGGATATGCGGATATGAAGGGAATGCATTTTGCAGCTTGCTGAGCTTGAAATTTAGCCGGACTGTGTCAGGGTCTGTAGGTTTGGGAAGAGGGTCAGACGGCGAGCCAGCTCTGGAAGTACCGTATCGGCGGGGTATTCGAGGACAGCCACCGTGACGTTAAAAAATAAAATGTGATAAGCAGGTCCATGGAAGGTTCGAAAGAACCTACTTGACGTAGACGGCCATATTCAGCTCAAGCTATGAGACAAGATCCTCCACGAACTTTCTGTCAGGATTGGTTGCCAGAGCCAGGGAAGAAAGACGCATCGGAGGGGTCTGCTAGAGCGCGAGAAGAGTTGGATGTCAGTTGCAATGTGTCTCATCAATCATAGTAGGAGTAGGAGATAGTATTTCCAGGTAAATTTCGTTGGGGGTACTGGAAGTCCTTGCGCATTGAGTGGTATTCCTTTTGCTATGAGCTCTTGCCTTGCGAGCATCTCGACGCGATTTGAGCGTGTCCTTGGAGCCATTTCTCCAGCATAAACACTTTTACTGGTTTGAGCGGCCAAAATTTCAAGGACAGTGCAAGGATTCAGGTAGAGTATTGGGTTTTCGTTCAAACGTTCAATGTTTACATAAGGATGGAGTTGGACAGGAAGGTACTTAGAAGCGATCCGGTCGATTTGTCATGCCTGGAAGAAGCCGAGTAATCACCGCAAGCGACGGTCGCCGCTCTCATCTGCACATCCAACCTCATCCAACAGCTCCAGCGCTTGTCCTGGATATTGTAAGGTCCCAGAAACACGCTCCAATTGAAGCAAGACCCTGGAAAGACAGGCCCTACTAGCAAGTGGACAGCCAGTGAACATTAAGGGGACTACCTGCGCTCGCCGACGAGATCTACCTCAAATCGTCTCCTACCTCCCATCGATCTCCATCTGACGACCCCCTCGACTTTGCTCTTCAAGCTCACCATGATCAGCACATGACCCTGACGCTCTCGACGACCTGCCGTTCGCTGCGGCGCGTCTTCCTCCGTTACAGATCGAGGTAGCGGACGGGATGCACACAATCGCTGGGCCACTTACGATGTCGACTCCAAAAAAGCCTCTGGCGATACCCAAAATTCACGCCGAGGAGCTCGTGCGTCAACTCGAGATTGTCACCATCCGGGAACCAGAGCTGGGAGTGCACGTAAAGTAAGTCGTTCACTTCTCCACACCTCATCGTAACTTATTTTCAGCCAGTGTCCTGAATCTGACAATTCATGAATACGCAATGAAGACCGTCGTCCCTGAACTTGTGCGCTGTATCGCCCTCTTCCCCGACCTCCACGCCATTCAGCTCAACTTTTAAAAGTAAAAAAGAATCACCTTTCTTTGCTCGATTTGTTCAAAGAAAACACATACCCGCATATCCGACACGCCTGTCTCTCTGAGTCAGCAGCGGCCGTTCTCCCTCGTTGGTGGGGATAAGACGCTTGGACGCGTACATGGACGTCCCATGGAATCTCCCCTTTGAGAATGTGCTCGTCCACCCTCAGCTTGAAGTCCTTGCTTCTCCGCCTTTCGAGGAGAAGGCTTTCACGTGTAAGATTTCGTTGGTTGTGCATAGTCAATTCATTGACTGAACGTGCCTTGTTAGATATCGTGAAGCTCCCAAACCTGCAGGAAATACAGTTCGACCGCGGCGTCTTGAGGTTCAGTGTGTCGTCAGTCCAGTATTTCTACCACTTTTACGACAATGCGCCAGCGAACCCCTCATATACTCGAAGCCGAGTCAAGAAGGGATCAGGCAGTAGGTCGAGTAGGCGAAGAAAGCCCCGACGAATGTTAAATACTCTGATGACGTTGAGAAGAAGGGTGTTGTTTTGGTAAGGATGGATGGGCACAAAGAGGTGCCCAGGGCTCGAGCTTGTCCTGGCAGATGATGGGCTGACATTGCCGCAGAACTGCAAACCAAATCGGCACAGCAACTTAGCTTCACTCGTCATCGAGTCCGACTCACTCGGCAACACCAACCTCGACGTCCCAAGTGCGCTGACGCTGCCGATGCGTACAAGGAGGGCACCCCCTACGCCATCGTCCGGCTCCAGATCCCCAGTGTCGCGCTCTACTCTATGTATATCTACGCCGGGCACGGCCGCTTGTTGGGTTGGAAAGACAACCTTGGGTCCGCTGTCATCCCAACGCCACTGTCCACGGTCTCGTAATCAACGTCTCCAACTACAACCAGTATATCGCTACGAAAGAACTACACAGATCTCAGCAATAGCTGGGACGAGTGACACGTGAGCTCGCTCGTTTCACACCTCGAGGAGAACGGCCTGTGGATCCAAGGTCATTCAGGTGGAGACGCCATCCGCTAGTCGTGGCCGCAGTGGTGCACTATCCGTAACGCGGGCTTCGGCGCACGCCCTACCATAGATCAAGCCATCAAGTTAACAACACCCACGTCAGTTTGATTGTTTGGGTGAAGTCCGGAGGCAAGTCGGACAACACATCCAACACCAACGCTACGAGATTCTGCCGGCTCATCTCCTGAGGCCAGTGCTTGGTTCAACTACATGCCATAAAGGTACCAAACAACTTTCTTGAAGCCTTTCACCTTCACATTGTGCAAGGCCATAGCCTCCGCCTGCGTCCAATAAGAAATGAAGCTGACAATCGGAGCAAGTGGACAACATTGAAGCTAAAAAAAAGAGCTGAAGAGTCCTAAGCCCAAACGAATTCGAGCGATCTGCTTCACCTCAACTGTATAACAGAGGAGGGGTTGCCTACATGGAGCATGACTCGACTCTGAGAGGAAAGCGCTTAAGCGACCATGCGCTCGCAAGGTGAAATACTAGTGCATGCGGTTCTCGTATTGACGTATGTACATAATCTTCATCGAAAGAGCTTAATCTATTATGTTGTAGTCCGCCGCCACCCACCGAATCACCTCGCCCCCTGTGGCAAATTTATCTAAGTGTTGCTCGATTATAGCCTGTCTTTGAGGTTCGTTTGGTTAGCACTTTTCTTGTGTAGCTAAGTACTAGGTTAATTACTGCCTGCGTAGCTAGCTAGATTGTGGGCGAGGCACAGAGTGCCTTCCAGCCCATCGTGGGGACCTTTTTCGAGACGAGCGGAGACGGGCGGGCGGGATTGCTAAGCTGCCCGTTCAGAGCCTTGTCAGGCCTTGTCAATGTCTTCCGCTTGTGAAATGGGTCCTCACGAGAGGCTGAAGCGTCAATATAATATGCTATTAGGCAGCTCAAGAGGGAGTGGTGGGTGGGTGAGATTTTGAAGCACTCAACGCGGCCATTGAGGGGCGGCATTGAGGCTGAGCAAGCCTTCGAGGCGAGATGGTGGTGGCACGAAGCAGAGAGCGTCACGTGCCGCCCGCCACTCGCTCGAAGACTTAGTTCTATCCTTTCATTCGTTCCTCACTTCACTTTAGAACTGCAATCTTTGAGGTTCGTTTGGTTAGCACTTTTCTTGTGTAGCTAAGTACTAGGTTAATTACTGCCTGCGTAGCTAGCTAGATTGTGGGCGAGGCACGGAGTGCCTTCCAGCCCATCATGGGGACCTTTTTCGAGACGAGTGGAGACACCCAGCCGGAGTAGGAATGCGTGGTCATGACGCGCTGAGTGAGTCTCGGTCAGTCCCCATCGTAAGAAGGAGTGAGCACGGGTTCCGAACGATTCAGAGATCTGCACTTAATATATGGGCTTCTCGTTGTGAGCACCAGAGACTAAACCCAGTTGGAGAGATGAGGATGGCTTGTAGTAGTCTCCTATAGGATTGTATGAATTTGCACATGAGCCATCTGGAAATGCACATAATCGTGACTCAGATATCTTAGCGCCTGTAATGGCTGTGCATTTGTTGTGAATTTGAGCCCTGCTATCCCGTGGATTTTCCGTGCTGTGGCCGCAATTTGCTTATTGTCAATCTGTATATGCCTCTAAGAAACCTCAATTCCCTTTTCTGGGCGGCCGGTGCATGTCCGTGAGCAAGATACACCTGGTATATGGTAGGTCACCGGGACACCCTACCATAAATAGCGGACAGAAGACACGCTAAACCTAGCTTTCCGGGTTCCCTGAACCTCTGCATCTTCATATTCTAAAACTTGGACCAGTAATATGTCATGAAGCCCGGCTTTCTGCACCATGGACCAAGGCTAATTAGCTTGTTTTCCCCTTCATCTTCGTCTGGGAAAGGGTATTGCGCTGATTCGGACTTGTGTCACATCGCCGCTGAACAGATCATCTCTGTGGTTAGCATGTCAGCTACTTAGGATTTTCCAAGTGATAGATTTATTTTGTGACATGAAAGAGCCGAGGATTAAATATATATTCGGCCATCGGAATGGTTGGCATGAGGAGTAGGTTTTGTCCAATGATTCGAGGAGGGTAGTTCACCCAGTCCAAGAATTAGCAAGACTTACAGAACAGGTAGGTTCAATTAGCAATTTACTGGGAGGTCATCTAGTCAGACTCAGATATCCGAGTAGCACACTTAGACTTGAACGGTTTTAGGGGCATGACAAATCCTTCGAGGTGGAGCAGTGATATCAAGATCAATCCTTTGTGCTGCGAGCACCCGGTTGCGTCTGAAAGAGTTTCGCAGAATACTGGAAGTTTGGCCGTAAATTGTATGATTGCACCTGGAATATTGTGGGCACTGAGGCCGAGTGTCGAAGTGCTGCCTTACATGCTCATGATATGTCGCCAAGTGTAGATGTATGAGTAGCGAACTTGAATGGATCGTCTTGGTGACCTGAGAACACAGCTTGAGGCACCAGAGGTCTTGGATAACTCCTTGTAAGGCACTCAGATGTTCAGTTGGGGGGTAGTGTAGCATCATACCGAGAGAAGTTAGCATTATTCATATGGTATATCTGCTGGCATATCTCTTTTGGAGTGCTTCGTCGAGGTAGTCATTCTGACACTGTGTAATAAAGGACTTAAACAGATATTTCTCGTACTGCCATTGAAATTGCTGGTCCAACCTGCTTGATGGCGGACGGGGGTCTGTTGCCTATTTGCGAGGCAGGTCCATAACCTTGGGGTGCAATCTCCTTCGATCTTCAAGAGGTGTTAGCGCTAGCACTCTCGCTCTAAAGGACCCTATTACTAGTAGCTCCCTTCATGTTTGAACATCTGAAGACTGTCATTTGTTGGACAAACTTCCTTAGTGGAGGTCTCTTTAGCGGTCCGATAGGGCCGCCACCCATGCGGGGTACGGCGACCGCCCAAAAACGGCTGAGAGCCAGGTTCAATTGAGTGAACACCGGCCGTGTCTGGAGGAGAGGATCTGGGATGAACATGGCCATGTATGGCTGTCATGCTTTTATTGAGTAGCCTGTCATTTGACTGTACTATCTGGAGCAAGGTTAATACAGCAACTTGAATCTTTGTAATTTATTAGCAGCCTCGTTATGTACAGCGGGATCCTTGTATGGAAAGCTCATCATCCGCCCATAATATGTATGTGTAGTGGACAGAGTTTGTATCCTGCAGGCCATATTTTCCAGCATACAACTAACTGCAGAGCTCACTTTGGAGTTTGCGAAGCACTATATGGTTGCTTGGCATGCAGTGGCCGCAGCGCTGGGTAGAACCGCGCATTGTGACCGTATACCATGGCTCGCGGGTCAATTGGTTCCGCTACACTATCAGATCGTGAAGAGTTTAATGCCTTGAAATTACGGCCATTGGGTTACGACTGTCCTACGGCTCGGTCAGACGATTGCCAGGCGCTTAGCCGGCCCTGGGTGTTGTCCGTCCTGCCGTATATTTTCTGCTTATATTTTGGTATAGTGCCAAGCTGTAGCGTCGTGGAGGGTTCAAAGTCATGATAATATAGGCCCATCTCTACGGCCGACAACCCATGTGTTTTGGTGTGTAGACCTACTGGGCACTACCACACTGGTGGGGCTCTAGGACATAAAGTCCATAAGAAACGGCAGCTGGACACAGTTATGCCCTCGGGAGTCACGGAGCTAGTCCATGTCCTGTATATTGAATCTGACAGGACAGTGTTTCATAATGCAAGATAAACAGCATCAGCCGAAAGCGCTTGTATATGCAAGGAGAGGAGGGTCAACGTTATTAGCATGTTAATTCATTCCTCGTATATGGAATAGATACGTACCGGGTTAGTGTTTCTGGTGGACTATCCTCGTGTCGTTCAGGATGTCTTCTTTCGAGCAGCAATTTTGGTGACGTGATTCCGAATATTCAGCATGCTCGTACCGCGGGGTTTGTAATTCTTTACTTCATAGCCATTAGCTGATTGGACGTGATATTATAACACACATTCGGGGGGTAACAATGTCACATTCAAGGCACAGAATAGCGCAGTGGTACATGGCTTTAGCACGTAGCCTAGCAAGAAGTGTAATAGTATGCAGCTGGGTGATTTACCGATGTCATGAACTCCGTTAAGGTATTACATGCAATCCAGACCCGCATTTGAGCCTTCATTCCCAATCAAGCCGCGAGGGATGTCGAATCAGCCATCATAGAATGCGCTCCAACGTGAGGGAGAAATATAACAGGCAGTTATAGGACGAGGGGCATAGCTTAGTGAGAACTAGAAGGCTAGTCGAGAGAGAGAAAATAGGTAGGGGGGTAATAGGGGAGTAGCAAGCGAGCAGCTGAAGCAATAGCGAACCTTCAATGGTGTTTGCGCGGCAGCATTAGCAATGATATCAGATCAGCAATGGAATAGCCCACCTGCAAGAGGAACGGCCAATTCGCAGTCACATCAGCAGTCGCGCAAGCAGCACGAGCCGGGGGAAGGCCCTAGGAAATAGTAAATAGCAGACTGTCAGGGGATAACCGACCCAGCGTAGCGCCAGCAGCTGAGCAAAGCTTCAGGCAACAACAACAGCAGACAGCGAGGATACTGGCGAGAGGGATACCCAACTCGCTGTAGCAGCAGCAGAAGCAGCAGCAGGGCAAGGCCCTAAGGAAATAGTGAACAGCGTAGCAAACAGCATAGCAAATGGTGGGAACAGCGCAGCAGACTGGATAGCGAGGCGGCGGCGGCGGGTGGACGTAACATGCAGGCCGAGTTGCAGGATCTAGGTGACATGCCGATCGATAGTAGTGAATCGAAGCTTGCGTTGGCGGAAGGGCGAATGATGTCGAGGGGCGACTCTCGGGATGAGAGAACAGTCAGGGGTTGAGTTGTGATCGCCGCCGCAGGCGTAGCTCAGATGGGTAAAACAGCCAACGTCGATGGGCGTTGAATCAATTCGCGACGCTCTCGAGACACCGTCGCCACGTGTATCTGGAAAGAACGAGATAATACTGATTTAGTTGAGGAAGTCAATCACACACCTCGTATGCTGCGTTATAGGTCTACCACCATTGTCCTTCGCTCTTTTCTCGGCCCTATTTTGTGTAGCCGCCATTTTGGAAGAGGTCTTGAGATTCAATTTTGTGGCTAGCAAGCTGAGCAGAGTGCCAGCTGGCACCCGGAAGATAGGAAGCATCGGTGAAAGAGACATATTTGCAGACTTCCATACTGCGAGAATCTCAGAAACGAGATTTTGAAGCACTCAACGCGGCCATTGAGGGGCGGCATTGAGGCTGAGCAAGCCTTCGAGGCGAGATGGTGGTGGCACGAAGCAGAGAGCGTCACGTGCCGCCCGCCACTCGCTCGAAGACTTAGTTCTATCCTTTCATTCGTTCCTCACTTCACTTTAGAACCGCAAAAACTGTGATCGAGTCAGCTGGTTTGTGATAAGCTCGTCACCCAAAACGTCGGCGGCCTCTGTTCTGGCAGCCGTCTCATGCTTCAGTTGTTCCATTTTGTTCTTCAAAACGCCGCTTGTCAATCAGGATTCCAGGTCGAAGGAGTAGCTGTATGCTGCTTCGGAGTCTGTTTTCCTAAAGAAGTGCTTGAAAAGGGGGGTATGAAGCTGCGGACCGATGAAAAAAGGGTCCACAACGGACTGTTCGAGGAGATACACTCCCTGGCATGTCTCGAAAGCGCGCGAGAGGGGAAGCGGTCCTTCCGCGTCAATCTTGCCTTCCGCTTCGCGCATCAGCCGGACAAAAGTGGCCTGGTCGCGCACGTTTCGTGGCTTCAAGGGATGGTCGTCTTCCCAGAGGGGGTGGTCGATGATAAAGAATGGGTACTGCGCAAACGAGGAAGTAGTCCACTACGGCTGTGATGCGTGGGGACGGCGTGTCAGTGTCGATGACCATGATGTTTTGCGAATGAAAGTCGCCATGAATCAGCGGGAATCCCTTGACATCGAGAGAGGTGTCGTAAATGGAAGGGATGAGGGAACGATGGAGCCAAGCCAAAGAGTAACTCAACGATTTCATGCACCCAAAATGCTTCGCGTCGAGTCGTTGCATATTTCTGCTGGCATAGGCGATCCAGTAGTCAAAGGCGTCCGTGAATGTTCTCGCCATGCCTTCTGGAGAATACGTGAACACCTCGTCGCTAAGGGTCTTTGCAGAAGGCGCGATGTACCACTCCGGTCCGCTCGGTGTGTCTCTTTTGAACAGAGCGCCGATGCTGTCAAATCGCAGTGAAGAAAGTTGGAGTAGTATTTCAACAACCTGTCGCAGAATAACCTCGCGCTTGGTGTCGTCCATGTCATTCCATACCTTGACGAGGGGTATTCCCTCTACTTTGGACATTACCATATAGGGACATCCAACCCCTCCCCCATCTCTCTCGGTGTTGTGAGCAATCACCCGAGGGACTGGGATGCGGGTGTGAAGTAAAACGTACTGCATGCTGGCCACCTCGCTGGCGGTTCGATGGCCCAGTGTTTCGGCGGCGACGTCAGTCAGTCCCAGGGGTTGATATGGCACTCGGACCACCACCTCTGTATCCATCCCATCGTCGATCTTGAGGAAACGAACAACGTTATATCCGCCATTGATCAGTTCACCCCAAGTGAACGATTGGGCTTGGGAGCCCCCACAGACCACCGCGGCGAGTGCATCCCAATTACAAACGGTCCTCATCGTATGCTGAAGACGGGGGTCCTCATGCCCACACGACCGATCAGAGGGAGTTTTCATGACCTGAAATGGGTGAAATTCGGGCTGAGTTGCGGGTTGGGGAATTGCGTTGCGTTTGGACTTCGGCTTCCCGGGCCGGAATTTTCGGGTTTTCTCTGGCCCGGGAATCCAGGATGCCTCTTTGCCTTTTTGCCATTGACCACCATGAGTCCACCACCATATGAATTCCTGCTTCTCGACAAGTATTTTCGCCACCATACCCGCTTGTTACGCGCTGTGCAGGCCATCAACTAGGAGGCACTGGAAGCTGTAGCATGCAACACCAACCTTAGGAAGATCAAGCCCACGATGGAGCCAGGGAGCCAGAGGAGGCAAAGGAAACCGAAATGCCGGGTGGCCGCACTGTGAGCAAGGTGGCGAGCACGGAACATTGTATTTGTGTCGCTTCACACCAGCATACCCGGCAGTTCTAGAACGAATTGACCAAAAGAATTTTGGATGCATGTACACCATGGTCTGGCTCCATCCCTTCCGTATACGATACATTCCTCGAGGAGCACGGGTTTCCTCTGATTTTCACTCGCAAAATATCCTGGCAGCCGACGTCGACACTTCGTCCCGCATTACCGCTGGGAACGTACCGCCACTCAACCGACGTCCAGTATTGAGGTTCGACCTCCACTCCCACGACCTGAAATGGGAATTTTATTTTTGGATCCGGCAACTTTCGGCAGTGAGATTCAAACACTCAACATGCCGTCGGCAGGATTGCAAACAAGCTCGTCCACACGACAACGTTTTACTCAATGACAATCGCCTTCATGTCGCCTCATAATCTGGTGCCCGCCCTTTCTCTTTCATCTCCCTGCGTCTGTCTCGAGAGAATGCCGCAGATGCCCCTCAATCTGCAGGTCTCGTCGGCAGCGACATTTCAGGTTCAGTTGCGTTGCCCGCCCAACAACTTTAGCCGCACTCGCAACGACTAAGTGGATCCAGAAGCAAGGCGAGTAGCTCAAATTTGAATTGCATTGTGTTAGACCTTTCTAACATGGCACGGAAACTTAGAGTGAGGAGTTGACACTGCCTCGGCGGCGTAGACCAAGATGCGCGCAAGAAGTTATCACCGCCGTAGGGCACATCAAGCAGGATTACGGCGGTCAGTATGCTCGAAACACCTAATCTGCTCTGTCGCGGACCCAGGAAGCCTCGAACAGATGAGATTGCGGTGTGGGTTCGCCCTAGGATTTCGCCCTAGGCTGGATATATGTAGGCGACGCTGTCCTCGCATCATTTTTACCTCCACTATCCGACCACCGTCTTCGCCGTCTTCATGGGCCGCAAATAGTATTCCCCGCCTCGCAAACTATTGGAAGTGAGCTGTAGCACACTCCATCGTATTCGGTAGATGTCCTACAATTAAAAACATCATTCACCCATTCTCAACGTACTTGACCTACATAAGCCCCGGTATGTTGGGGAAGTATACTGAAAATAGGTTCGTCGCTTCCCTACTGAATCTCCCCTCGTCTCCCCTCGTATTGGCGCATTCGCGCCCTCAATTCCGCGAAAAAAACAAGTCCACGCCAAACAAATGTCGGCCAGGACCTCAATTTCGGCCGGCATGATCCAAAAATAAAATTCCCATTCCAGGCCGTGGGAGCGGAGGTCGAAAATGAACAACTACCGACGTCCTCGTTTGCTCAATACCCTTTCTTCATTGTTGATCACCCCATCTGGCCAGACGACCACTGCCTCGAGCCCCGAAACGTGCAGGACCAGCCGACGTTCAACCGCCCTATGCACGAGGCGGAGGCCCCGGGAGGATCCCTTCCGATTTCGAGAGCTTTTGAGACGTGCCTAGGTGTCTATCTCTTCGAACAGTCACTTTTTTCATCCTTTCTTCATAGGGCCGCAACTGCACGTTCCGCTCTTCAAGCACTTCTTTGGAAAGCCAGATTCCGACGCAGCATGGGACTGCTCCTTCGATTTGGAGGCTGCCTTGACTAAAGGTATTTTGAAGGGCAAGATGGAACAACTACAGTATAAAATGGATGTTAGACAGGAGGCTGCTGACGTTTTGAGCGAGGAAATTGTTACCTTCTCTCAGAGCAGATCGCAATTTAAATAAACCGGCATATCGATAATTTTTTTCTCAATAATGTTCTGATTCATGAGATGGAGTTGTACGGGTAGGGACATAAACATACCCTTTCTCAAAATGAACTTCTCGAGAATGATCAAGGCTTTATTATCGAGATGGACAGTACCAGTTCAAGAAAGTGGAGTTTCGTCAATTTCGGCTCGTTGTGGTGCATAAATAAATATAGGCTTGCCTCATTCACAGTCACCTTCTTTCGACATTTCTCGACCCAGTACAATCCCACGGCGAGGTCGTCTACATGTCAGAGGTATTGCAACTCTCTTCACCACAGCACCCACAGATAATGCAAATAGAATGACGTCCAAACCTGAGGCCTGAGTACCAGTTGTCTAAGGCTTTGTCGGGCTATGGTGAGTGCGTCGGGCCTATCTTTTCTCGTTGACAACCTATCCAACGGCAACGCCAGGGTCTTCAAAGTTTCGCATCGACGATCGACGATGAGAAGAATCCTGTCGACAAATGTCAACATCAATAAGCTTGAGCGTCAGTGTGGTGGTACACCCAACGCCGGAGCTGATTCTGGAGAAGCCATCTTGCGATTGCGCACTGGAGGGGGCAATGTTCCAGAGCTTGCTCCAGAATTGGATCCATCCGTCTGCTCGCTTGGGACCTCTTTTGCCAGTTTCTTGTACCGCTTCGGGGGTCTTTGTCTGAACGGTTCGATTCGATGCTGCCTTGAAGCTTGACTCTGTACGTGAGTGCCAAATGGTACAGAGGGCTGTGACCTCAACGATGGCAGCTCCCGGCGTTAACTCACCTAATAACAAGGAGGCTGGGAAGGAGGAACACAGCATCGTCAGTGTCCTTACACCAAGAACCATCTGGGGAATAGAACAGAGGTCCCGTGAGTCACTCAACATAGTATAAAAGACAGCGCCTCGAGGCTTCCTATCTTTACTCACGGTTCTTCCTTTCATCCTCTTCCAGCGACACCTCTTCTTCTACATCAAGGTTCCGTACCGCAAATCGCGTCGATAAGACGCGTCAACGGGCGCAGAGATCGCCTTGGTGCCCGCTACCAAATGAGAAACAATGTCAGCGCGTTTTCCGAGTAACTTTTCTTTCATCGAGGATTCGGGCGCCAGAGGCAGGCCAACGTCGGTGGCACATCCTCGCAGATCCATGCCTGGGGGTTATCCTTCGCCTGAACGGACACCTACTCGCTCTCGTGCTTCTCAGGTGAGTATCATCTTATGAGAATCTCTCTGTTCTCTGACATTTGCCGTAGAGCAACAACTCGAACTGGTTTGCACCGCCACCCTCGACGCCCGTTCGTCAGTCAGTCCAGGTACTTGATCTTCTTTCCATCGCGTCTTTCGATCCCACTCACATTTGTTTTCCGTCAGAGCGGTTCCACGCCCTCGGCGAACACTCGTAGCAAGGCCCGCGCAGGGCGAGACTCGGCCGAAACTGCCCTTCAGCATCGCCGTAATGCATCTCCCAGCCACAGGTCCCAATTGTCGACGCCTCCAACCACGCCGGCCAACCGCCCGCCTCGGAAGAAGAATCCTGATCTGTTGGAGCAGTTTGAGAGGGCGCAACTGTTGACTCCCCCTCCAAGTCATGGCAGATCAAAGGCAGCACCAAGGAGACCGCTTGCTGCTGAAGAGAGGCCGGATGTACCCAATACCTTTCAATCGGGTGCAAGCTCATCAGTTGTTCGAGAGAGACGTGAAGAGCTTGAAGTGGGCAACATCTTCCAACAGTCAAAGTACTCAGTATTGTTGACCCCTCCTCCGAGCCATGCCAAACCAAAGGTTCAACAAACTCAACTGCCAGCCGTTCAGCGTGAACCTGAAGTTTCCAATGTCTTCCAAACCGGCGACCCATCGTTGGTTGTTAAAGATGAGCCCGAAGACCAACAAGTTGGCAACATCTTTCAATCCGGCGCATGCCGACGGAAGAAGAAATCTGAGGAGCCGCAGAATACAGCACTGTCGACTCCCAGTCATGCGAAGTCGAAGGCACCGCAAGCTCAACCGCCAGCTGTTACAGAGGCACCCGAAGAGCCTGAAGTCAGGAATATCTTCCAGCTCTGCACTCCAACGAAGCCGAAAGCGGGGACGAAGACCCTGAAGCAATCGCTTGCTCCTCCTACCCCTCAAGCCACCCCGACTAGACCCTCGTGCTCCGAGGTGACTCCTGCAGACACGAAGAAAGGGCGAAAGTCTACCGAGCCTTCGATTAGCATCGCTAGTACGGGATCCGCTCCTCACCCGAGCGTGGACAATGCCCTTTCCCTAGCCCAAATCATCAACTCTCGCAGCACTCACCCGCGACGCGTCGGCCTCTTCTCGGCCAACCGCGCTCCAGGCTGGGCTCTTGATGCTAAAAAGGGGGACCAGCTTCCGCAGTTCTTTGAAGATCTTCCTGAGGAAGTACCAGGGTTCGTCTCATGGGAGTGCATAGGGCTCTTTAAGAATGGGCACAGTCTGCGGTATTTCCAAGCGGAGGATTTACAGAAGATGCGTGCCAGGGAGTTGGGCGAAGTGTGTCCTGTACCTTGTCGAGGGTTCATTCTGGGTTACGACATGGGGTAGGCTTTCGCCTTGTTCCGGATTTGGAGCGGCTGCAGGGCACTGACTTTGTTTCCGATCGTAGATACGGCAAGACTGTCACGGCAATTTCATTGTTCTTGAGCAACCCTCCTCCGAAGAACTTCGAAGGCGCCAGGGCCACGTTGTGAGTCTAGTAATTTTTGTTGGTTAGGTGCCAGGCTTAGCGGTGCTTCCAGAGTGGTCGTGCCAAACCAGGGCATTATAGACCACTGGGTCAACGAGATCCAGAGGTTTGCGCCTCAGTTAGATGTCTGCGAATACCGATCTATCAAAGACGGACTGAGTAGGTGTCCCGAGCCCTATTATTTACAAGAATTATAACTTGTTCATTCTCAGGGTCCGACGCCGATGTTGTGGTTCGCGATTTCTGCTTTCTGATCTTTTGATGACTATTAAAATGTCTCTTTAGCTGGTTACATACAATCAGTTGTTCATTCAACATCGTGCTTTTCTCGCAGGAAAAGGGGACTGTCTCTCAGAGGATGGGCTCGAGATGCAGGCTCCCCTCTATTTGGCACGTTGGTACCGAGTTGCACTAGGTAAGTGCAAGACGATCGTCGCAGCTATTCCTAATCTCGTGCGCTGCTAGATGAAGCCCATAAAGGTCGAAATCCTGAGTCTAAGACCGCAGCATCTCTTTGGGCATTGCGCAAAGTGCATGCACTCTGCATCACTGGAACGCCTATCCAAAACTCTCCGCTCGACCTGTACCCCCTTTTCAAGTTCCTGGGAGTAACTTACGATGGCATAGACGATCTTGCGACGTTCAAACTCAAGATTTACTCGAAGAGGCAAAAAGGGCGCATCACTGATCCAAATGCGCAGCGTTTATTGGATGTTCGTTTATTGTTTTTGTTATCTTCGACCTGTAGGAGTTAACCTAGAATACAGACGATCATGCAATACGTTTGCATCATCCGCAAGAAGATGGATCCTGTGTCCGGCCGCCCACTCGTTCGTTTACCTCCCCGCAAGGACTATCAAATCACGGTAAAACTTAATCCCAACGAGAGGAAGGTGTATGAGCAACTTAAACACTGGAGCCTGCCGATTCTTGCGCAGCTTACTCGGAGACGACAAGGTGAGTATTTTCTTCCGTGGGTTGGATGTACCCGAATCGATCGTTTTCATTAGCTTGTGACCACCCAATGCTTCTCCTTCATGGTTTGAAGAAGGCGCTTCTCAATGAAGAAGAGCCTGAGGGCGATGATGAAGAAGTGCTGGAGGCGATGGAGTAAACATGGTCGCCTCTATCCTCCAGCCTGTACTGACCGATTATCCGGTACCCTTAGGGTGGCCAAATGGCCGGAGAACTTGAGGAGCATGTTCCGCTCGAGTCATTTGTCCTCCAAACTTCGGGAAATGCTCAAAATCCTCAGCACTCGCAAGCGTGGCGAGAAGACCATCATTTTTGTACGTTCGACCTACGATTACCGGAAAAACGACTAGCTAACACTTCCTACGCTTCTGTAGACCCACTTTGTCAGCTGGTTACCTGCTATCACCAGTGCACTTGCTAAAGCGAATATTGCTTGGGCCGAATGTCAGTGGACCTCCTCTCGAACGTGTTCTATCATTAAATGTGCTCGTTGCAGACACTGGAGACCTATCGAAGGAAGTACGAGCTGCCGCACTCGAGAGGGTTGCCACGGACGACAAATGCACCGTCATCATCGTCTCAATCATGGCAGGCGGCGTCGGTCTGAACATCACATCATGCAATACTGTTATTCTTCTTGAACCCTGGTGGAACCCTATGGCTGAGGCGAGTCTTCATTCAGTAGTGACGAACGTGCATATACTTACGAAAAACCGCCTTCAGGAACAAGCCATCGCTCGCTCTTATCGAATCGGGCAGGAACGACCTGTAGATGTATATCGTCTCGTCACGGAGGATAGCATCGAAGAGTCGATCGTAAAGGCGAGTGTCGACATCTCCGAGAGTGGCGTCTGCTGATTCGAAATCGCAACATAGACCCAGAATCAGAAACGAGAGATGACCGGCAACCTCTACGAACCAGTGCCGATCATGACACCCCTCGACACAGCAACGCAGAAGGCTTGGGTGGATGGACCTTGAGATTGAAATGTTCAATTGCCGCTATTTATCTGGCTAGTCCTTGAGAACATCAAGAGTGTTTCACGACTTGCTGCCCTGTACTACAATGACTTGCTTCCTATCTATGCCTCATCTCGTTTGCCTTGACAAATCTTTCCCTTGTACCTATCTCTCTTGGACACTTCATGCTTTGTAAAATAGTCAACTTCCTCACTTCGTGTACATACCATTTCTTCATTTCTCTTGGTGGAATTTTGGGTTCGGACAGGGTGTATGTAAGATAGAATTCCTGTGTATATGCCGATAGCAATGCAAGTGCGTCAAATATGGATACATGGTTGCGAAGATAGTTAGTTTGAGCAATAATAGTTGGGTTGCTTCCTCCAGCATTTGAGACCCGAAGGATTAGAAGAAACCTGCCCTTGTTGATGGCCTGAAGATGGGTAATGGGTGTGCCTCGGTGTTAAAGACGTATTCTGCAAAGGCAAATGAAGATCGTCAGTCAATTCGATCGTGAGAGTGCGAAGGGTACGCACTGTCGAAAGGCATGACATCTCCGTCAGAGAAAAGGAGGTACAAGTACTTCAGCGTTTCGCTCTGCAACAAAAGAATAAGGGCATCAGAACCTCATTTGACACCAACCAATCTTTCAAATAACGCACCAAGAAGAACGTCTCCATCTTGTCCATCTTGATCGTTGTCGGGCTGTCCACGTTCAGGATGGCCGAGTACCCTCCCTCTTCGACCTTGCAGTGCTGCTCTATCGACTGGAAGATCTTCCAACCAAACTCACGGTAACGTTCGTTGGCCGTCAGGCGGTAGGCGATGAAGAGAGACTCGATGGTTTCAGGGCTGAAGAGAGCATTTACAAGATTAGGAAGGTTTGGTTGAAGGGTGGTAAAATGCAACCCACCGGAGAATATAACGAGCATCGTATGAGGGTACTCCGGGCCAGCTGGAATGCATCGTTGAGTATGGTCTACGGACGGAAATCCACATGGCTACACCCACTCATTTCCCTTGATATACCAGTCCTTTTTCGGCTTCCTATACACTTTGTCTTCTTTCGTCCAGAAGTGCGCAATCTCGGGTGGAAGGCCACTGGACAACGCACAGGAGCACATCGTCAGGCGAACTGCAACTGAACAAAAAAGAGAAGCTACGCACGTATAGGTATTGTGTGTATCCATGCACGTTTCGAGGAGCTCCTCGCCAAGCTTCCACTCCGCCTGAGCCATTGGGTTGAGTTCTTCAGGTTGTGGAGGTACAGAAACAGCCCTTCCAGTTAAGCCAATGGTGGTTGCACCGAGCATCAAGGAGCCGCCGAGGAAACAGACGAGGTGATCTTGCTTAGGCGACAGGCGCCAACTCCTGCAGGACGACCGTCAGTCAATAGCATACAAAGACAGAATACATAACGTACACCTCGCCGTTTGGTAGCCGTGACGGAATAAGCTCCGCTGTATATGTGTGATTCTGGATGAGGCCTGTGTGCACCAGCTGGTTGCGGACGGCTTGCATCGTTCCTTGGTATAGCTGCAAGGGTCGGTGTCAGTGCATTTAGTGCATACACGTTGCATGAAAAGGCCTCATACTCACTCCGAGGTAGACGGGTTCGGTTTTTCCCTGCGTCGGTTGTCAGCTGCGATCCATCTGAAAGGCAACTGGAGAAAATTTACGGTCTGGAGGTATTGCTTCCTGCGGCACCGTTAGTAAAGATCCTCGAATAAGCCAGAGGGGGACATACAACAGATACTCGTAGAAGGAATCTCCTCTCGACCCCAAGCGAATTTCAGACAACAAGAATTGGCCGTTCGTCGCACTGCCGTCCACAGATTAGGTCTGCCTCAAGTATACGAATTGAAAGACGTACTTCAGGAAAATAGGAGCCATTCCAGAAGGTAGCGTCACCGATTTGATGAGTCTCATCACCTACAAGGTTGCTCAGTGTATGTATCTTGTGGGAATGACCAACAGAACGCACTGCTTCCGCACTATCCCAGTAGACATCATCGTCCGTCAAGTAGCTCAGGTACCTCAGCTCCAACTGAAGCGTCGACGCTTCGGCTGTGCTAATCAGCCCGGGGTTTTCCTCATTGTCGACACCTTCCCGTTTTTTTAAGTTCACCATGGAGAGAGGGAGACCTGAGGGGGTGTTGAATGCGGGGAGGAGACGGTCGGCCAGGTCCTTGGCTTTTTGAAGGAATATTGGATCTTCGTCTGATAGGTGATATGCTGACAGGAGACCACCAAGGACACGGATTGTCGTCTGTATCGTCGGAACGTCAAGATAACTCTTGAGACGAAAAGTACGGCTTACGTGCCTCGAAGGTGTTGAAGTTCCCCTCCTTGTCGAAATCCAACTTCGTTGCGATCCAATCGCGTGAACGCTTGTACTCGTCTTCAAGGCCCATGAGTTGCATCGTGTCAATAGCGTCAACGACCGTGTATCCAATCCCTCCAGCCTCCGTCAAGTTCGACCCCTTCTTCGACTGCGGGTGATACTCGTCGCACCCCATTGCGTCTCTTTCTGCAGTCGAATAAGCATTTCGACTCTACTTGGCAGTGAAGAGACTGACCGTATCCCATCCATGCATGCTAGCGGAAGCTGAGAAAGGGCAAAAAAAAACCTGGAGCTCTAGACTACGCACCGAGAATGCCGCAACTATTGCGTCTCTTTTGGGTAAGTCGGCCTTGATGACAGTTCTGTTCACAACAGGTTCTGGTTCCTGAACGTCGACTTTCGGTCTTCGGAGGTCGAAGAAGTCAGTCTGCGAATGTAAATTAGACTGAATTCGCGCTCGCAACTCTCCCCACACACCTGGTACATGTAGATGGCGATGGCTACGGCCAACATAAAAATACCAGACTTCGCAAATGTCGGCGGTGGAGGCTGCTCCTCGCTGGGTTTCGGCGTTGCATCTTTCTTCTTGGTCGACTTGTCGCCCTGCGCGCCGCTCCCGTTCTGCGTCTTGTCTCCCGACATCTTCAGACCTGACGACGACTACAGGGTGGTTGGCGGAGGTGGTAGTGGTGGTGCGGGTCCAAGAGGCTTAGCGACACGTCAGTGAATCGAAGCGTCCTTAAGCTCTTGTGCCAACGATCACGCGCTCAAGTGCCCGCGACTGTTTTGCCAGCGCAACTCGTGGTCCGAAGGTAATGAGCTTCCATGCCCCGATAATTTTGCAAGAATTTACCGAGAACGCGTACGCAACGGTGCTGGCGTTGATCCACCTTAGACAGGGGCAGACTATCCATAATTGGACATCCACCACGGTCAGGGTCACGACAGGGGCTCACAGACACTCTCTTCTGCTTTTGAGCAATAAGAATCGAAGAGGGAAGTAAGGAAAGAGCTGCTATTTATTCTCTCTTGATTCATTCGTTCACGAAAGTCTCTCCGATAACTCGAGGACTCTCGTATGGCACATGGCCCGAAGGATCAACCACGAAAAGTTCCGTAAATTTCGTGAAGATAAGTACACGAAGGGCTACGAAGGGCAGGCGGAGACCCGGGGAAGCCAATTATTATCCTTCGGCGCTTAACTTGACGCTCCGTAATGCCTCCGTCAAAGTCAGACAGCTGATCATCCCCCCGAAGTTCAGCGTGGTCTGACGTGGGTCGTACGTGTCCCGGGCATATGCACTTACGAGCTCGGAGTTTCCTGTCATTGACAAGCTCAAGCACCTAAGCTCGTGAGCTTCAGGAATTCGTCACATGACTTACGCTGCGACGCGTCTGCCCCTATCGCCCCCTATCTGCTGGGGAATTGAGAAAGATAGATTGAGGCGAAATGACAATTTAGAGGTATACAAGGAGTCAGAAGGGATGTCCTGCTTAAATTCCAACACCACCAGTCACCTCCAGAGTGTGTCCAGAGACATACGAAGCCAGAGGCGAGCACAAACTGTCGAGTGACACAACTATTAGCCCATCTCCAGTACAGGGGACTTGGAATACTTACAACAGAACCGATCCCGCGGCGTCTTCTGGCGTGCCACCGCGACGAAGGGGAATAAAAGAATAAGCATCCGGCGAGGGGGCCTCCGTTGGTCCCTTCGCCCCGGGGACACCCAAAGCGACCTTCTTCCCGTCGATCTCGATGGTCACGCCAGCTTCTTTTGCAGCCGTCAGGCTGTGTGCAAGAACAATCTCAGCGACAGGTAAGATGGAGGAAAGGAGAAAGCACCCACCGAGTGTGGATTAGCCCAAAGGCGACCGTGTTAGCGCGTACGCCGAACGGACCCCACTCTTTCGCAATGGTCTTCGTCAGACCGATTACAGCTGCCTTAGCTGAAGCGTAATTGGCTTGTCCGACGTTCCCGTGCAGACCTGAGGTTGAAGAGACATTGATGATAGAGCGGTTCTCCCTCTGGTCAGGCTACGGATCAGGAATGTTGTGAGTTTCGGCCAGGTTGGAGAAAGATATTTCACACACCTTCACACGGAAGTAAGGCGCAGCCTGGCGAATGAGACGGAATGGCGCCCGGACGTGAATCTTCATGATGATGTCAAACGTCTCGTCCGGCGTCGTGTGTAGCATCTTGTCGAACGTGAATCCGGCGTTGTTGATTATGTGGTTAATTTTTCCCCATTTGCTATGCATGGCGAAACATTAGCGCGACCTCCAGTGGCGTGAAGATTTAATTACTTGACGGTCGCATCCACGATGAGCTTGGGGAAACTGTCCGCACCAACGTCGCCTGCGACAGAGAGAACCTGACCACCTGCAGCCTTGATCTCTTGTTCAACGTCTTCCAGGCGCTTTGCGTCAATGCTAAGGTTATTCAGTTAGATATTTCTAGTTCGTCAGTTCAGGAGGTGCACGTACTCGCTGATGACGACCTTTGCCCCCTCCTTCGCAAACAGCAACGCTGTCGCGCGTCCAATACCCTGTCCAGCACCTAGAAACGATAGAGGACAGTATATAATCAGGAAATTATGGTGTTGTGTCGTCGCAGACCCCTCTCAACTCCCAAAATAGCGCCAACAGCGATATAACTTGGAAAGGAACGTACCTGTGATGATCGCGACCTCTCCTGCGAGCAGCCCGCGGCCGTATGTGTTCGTAACGTGACCAGAAACTTGGGAGAGACGGTTGGCCATTGCTTCCTTCGTAGTAGATGGTGGTAGGAGGTAAAGGTGCGTACGGTATTTTGAAGAAACCGGTTGCGGATGCGGGGAACTTGAAGTTGCGCGTCCGGATGTCCGGTTAGCCGAACGCCGTATACGCGCAGGTGATTTCGGAGATTGCCGGAGATTAGGCGCTAGTTGCCGAGCGTCCACCTCGTCCCAGAGCGCTCAGACCTTCCAGTTGGATTCATCGTAAACCTCGCTGTGACTCCAAAAGTAAATGCTGGTCGAAGTAAGAGGTTCAGTTACAAATACTACTACTACATCTTGAACGTTCATTTTTGGCGTAGCTCTTACGCGTAGCTCTCCAAACCTCCGTCGGGAACGGTTCATCTGAAGTCAATTTGCCAGACTGCAACATATAAAGTCCCCAACTCCGCGAAATTCAGGGGTTTTGACGCCCAAGATCGCACCCCAAAATCCTTGATATGGGCATTCGAAGCCTGCACTAAAGTGGTCTGCGGAGGGTGTATGTAAAAGTTCGCAGCATGCAGCATTCTCTCCATCACCTCATTCAACGAAGGCGCACTCATCTGGTAAGTATTCGTGATATCAAGTCAACGTGCTCTCCTTCTCGCCTACACGCCGGGTCGTGCTGGCTGTTCTTGTCGGGATATTGCATCCGCCTGACCTTTCCTGACGGGTCGCGCAGCCTTCTCCTTCCATGCCTCGTCCGTATCAGTTTTTTCTGGAACGTGCTGCAGCCTCGAGCCCCAGGGCAAGGCCTCATGACACCCTCCGTGGCGCAAGATTATGTCAAGACTACGGTGTTCTGCTGCGCCATATCGACGCCTCTACTGGCTGCAATGAGCTTACTTACTCTATGTTCGGGTGCCGTCGAACCTGATGTGATGCCTTTCCCTGGGTTCCTGCAAAGCTGATTCGACAGGCTGACCTGTCTATCGCGGTGCTGTGTCACTGTCCAGCCTCGTCTCCCAACCTTCCTGTATCAACGCAGTAGAGGTACTTGCAAGCGAGGCCACAAGGCCCTGTTGGTATGCATGCAATAATATACAATTTGTTTATCGCTTGCACCAACGTCGTAGTAATAGTACATCTGTAATCATGAAATTTTGGGCATTCCGAGCCAAAAGCGAGGTGATAGCAAAACGACGAGAGAGCATAGCGATTGCGAGAACAGCAAGGAAGCGAAACAATTCAATGGGATAGAAGAGACGGCGACATACATACGGAAGCTAGAGTTAGAAATGTTACACAAAAACATGCCAGCAATGTTCACGACTTGGGAGACGTGGAACGACAAGGCTAACCGACCGTCTCGATGTTTATCAAAGTAATTTCGTAAATGAGCGTCGTGTGCGGTGGGATCATTGGCGCATACCCCATAGCGCCGTATGCCTAGATAGAATTAGCCCTATTCACGAAGACATAGCTGTGGGGCACGAACAAAGTCGGGAGTGATCGTAAGGCGCGCAATTTCACCCTTGGACATGCCTTTGATCCCTAGCAAATTGCAGACAGTCAGGACGCTTGTAAATGTTGCAAAATTCGCGAACCTTCGTCCCACCCCTTGATAACCTTTCCTGTCCCTATCTCTGTCCTGAACGTCCTTCCGCTTGAGTTTCATGGATTAAAAGCAGGGGCAAGTCAGTAAAAGCGCATTCAATCGGACAGCCAGCCAGCACAAGAACTATAAGGTTTAGGCGCTCGTATGCTGCAGCACCCACGAAGAAGAGACACTGATGCTCACAATTGTTGATTGCTGTTGCAGAACTCAACCTGCTGAGGCTGCCCATACGGCGACCTCTCCAATTTGTAGCCAACATAGCTGATTTCGACAATATCTGTCAGAATGCCGGATCGTACCTATTTAGAAAGCGTTAACGCAGCAGGCACCAAGCTTCTTACTGCCTGTCGCGGGCTTCGTCGCACCATCACCGGCCTGGAGGGTCTCCTTTGTGACTCCCTAGGCAAGCGCACATCGATATCAGCCATCGGCGTCAACCCAGGGCGAACAAGCGCCTTGGCAGGCGCACACTGCGCACTCACCATTCTAGGTACTAATACCCCGATAAAGTATCCTTCGAAAGGACGAATAGACGATGGGCGCTGGGCGCGAATTCGAGAACAATGGAAGAGGGGGTGGCCTGACAGTGATCGTGCCCTGCGGCAGTGAGAGATTAGGCCCTCCGATGCGGATAGCGATACACGGTTTCCGTGGGATACTAGGGTTTATATAAATTTCCGCAAGCGGGTTTGCCTTACGGTAAGCGCACGGGGTAGGATGTCAGAATCAGGTTGAGATAAAGCGCACGCACATACCTTGATATATCGAGCATATCAGCTAGTTCTCGGCGGGGTTGGAGCGTTTTGGGACGGTGGATCGATTAGAATGACCTGGAGTGGGCGCCCATCGGCATCATAAGACGTAGGCTGACAAATGGCTCTTAGAAAAACCAAGAATTGGTCAGGGATTTCGCCTGGTTGTTCGACCTAGTTTTTTGGGTGTTGTTAGCGTGTTTGCTCGTATCAGGTATAAGCCCAGCTCTGGGGCAAGATTAGCTGCTTATTTCAGTCGACAATTGCGATGGGTAAACGTATACTCGATGCCAAGCCGGCAGGTGCAAGACATGGGAGGAAAGCGCTAAAACGGAGGGTTTCAAGTGAAAACAATAAATACACATGCAACCAATTATCTCACTGAAAAACGAGGACCGGACACTGGTTGCGAGACGAGTCATTCGAGGACGTTCAAATAAAATTATTAGAAGTCGTATGAGTATATCTCCGTCAAGAGAAGAAAGTCGAACAAGCACTTGGCGTGAATCTTGATTTGGGGGCACTTGTAAATGGTGCAAACTTGCACTAAAACAAGTCCACGAAACTTCTACGCGCCGAACGGATGTTTCAAGTCGAAGAAGCAAAATTCATGTCGCACACGACTGTGAGCTAGGATTGAACGAGAACTCCTATGAGCTGGTATTTGTGACCAATGAAATTCTCGTGTTTGTGTGGACGAAACAGATGAAGGGAAAATGGATGAGACAGTCCACCTGGTTTTAAATGCATGAGACGCCTAAATATTCTCGAGCTTGCGCGCTTAATTTGAGATCATATCGTTACACACTATTCGCGCAAGTCTGTCAGAAACGTTGGTCGAGTCCCAAATAAAGACGACGTACCATTCGTTTCGTTTGGCTCTCTAGTCTCAAAATGGAGAGAGAACCAAAGGCTTTCCAGCTCCCCAAAGCCAGGGAATAAATAGAAATTGAACGTTAAACCGTAGTGAACAAAGTCCAGATGCCCTTCGCGTACGAAACGATCTCGTTCGCGCCGAGCTTGCTGTCGCCAAAAATACGATCCACGAACGTGATCGGCACCTCACCGACGGTATACCCCAGCGCCCGCGCTCGCACCATCATCTCCATCTGGAACACGTAGCCTTTCGAGACCGTTTCTGTGATGATATGTCGGAGAACAGGGAGCCGGTATAGCCTGCGAACCCAAGGTTAGAGTGTTTGGGAGAGATGGAGGGTGAAGATGACGCACCGGAAGCTCCCTGTTAGGTCGCTCACGCCGGGGTTGAGAACGGTGTCGGCGAGGTAGTTGGCCCCTCGTGAGACGAGCTTGCGCTTAAAGTCCCACCCGTGCACACCTCCAGGTTGGGCTTCGCGGGTGTATGGTATTGATGTTGAGCGGTAGCGCGTTCCCGTCACAATATCGAGGTTGTGGGCCTTTTGCAGGCGAATGAATTGAGGGATGAATTTCGGCTGTTTCGGGGGGTTCATTTCACCTACGACAAGAGAAGGCGCGTAGGACGTACGTGGTGGGAAAAGTCGGCGTCCATGATAATGACAAAGTCTCCAGAGACGAAGTTCAAACCGTGGATGTATGCGGTTCTGCCCAATAATTTGAGCAATTGCGGTTGGTGAGAATGACGATTTGGATATACCCCAGACCAAGTTTACCAGCACGCGGTTTTAGAACCTGTTTTGCCATCAGCTACCCTTCATTCCCGTGTCATGGATGCCCTCACAATTTTGTCATCTCCGTACACTTTCGCCAGCTGTTGCGCGATTTCTTGCGTTCCATCCGGGCTGTTGTCGTCAACAACTATAACCTCCCATGCAAGTCCACTATCCAGCTAGCCATTAGGGTCACGCGTAGAGCGAGAGCTGAACCATAACACTCACTTCTCCGCAAACATTTTTGCCAGCAAATACACAATAACGGGGAGATTCTTCCGCTCATTGTACGTGGGCAGAATGACGGAGTACTTGTGGGTATCGGGTGTGTCGAAGGAGCCCTGCATGTTGCGCGATGCGGTGCTTTCAAACGGGTTCATCCACGGTATGTTGGTTAAACGAGTGTAGAAGTGGCCTTTCAGACGGCTTGCATCGAAGAATCCCCGGTGAGCTTTGTAGTCGCGGTGCAGAGGTGCCGCGACGTGATGTGACGTGGTTCCAATTAATGCAGTCACGCGCTCGATTAGATAAGCGCATGGCTTGCACTCCACCACCACCGCCATTGTTGTCGCCACCGTTGATGCCGTCCCCGCCGTCCCAGTCACCTGTGACACCTACTCCAGGGAGCGCGTTGGCGGCAATACAGGCTCTTTTACGCCAGGTTCTGCGTATATCGACGACAGACGGACGTGTCTTCCTTGGAACGTTCGCAGGCACTGATAAACCTCTCAATATCATCTTGATCAACGCAGAGGAATACCGTGTTAGTCCAGGTCAGAATCCGGAAGGGAGATATGTTGGGCAGGTTATGATACCCTGGAAATTTGTCGTGAAGGTCGAGGCGCACGTCAAGGATGAGAAGATGCGAAGTGGATATCGAGATTCTTTGTACATTTGGTGGGTTGCATAGCACTTTCCACTATTCTCAAATCCTCACCCTTATCATTGGCATGAGAATAGAGGCCGTACTCCTGTGCTCGAGCGCTCTGCACGACGCAGACGATGGTAGACCAACCACATAATCATGAAAGATAAATTAATAATGCATCGAACATAATTTATGTTGTCCTGGTACGTCGTGATCTCCCCAATGATTTTGACCTTTACTGCAATTATACCCATTCTTTCTAGAAACCTCGTAAATCATTGGCCACCTGAGCCGTTTCTATTCACTTGGTCATCCATCAGCAAAGAAATGAACTTCCTCAAATTTGAAGTCCTCGATTCTTTCCAGAACTATTCATTCCCGTTATTAATCCTTGTGGACTCGACTTTCCCTCACCTCTACGCCAGTGCGGTAGGTACACCTACTTGACGAGTGTCCTACACTTCAGGCGCAGCTATTTTATCGAGCCATGTGGTCGCCTTCCTAGCCACGCGCAACCACCGCCCTTTGAAGCTTTACTGCAACCTTACTGCGCCCCAGAACATCTGCTTCTTCTTTACAGATAATCGAACGCATCACGGACAAAGAAATGCGCGTTTGGCGCATTTGTGCGGGACTCAATAATAGTGTAAGCAAGTATCACTGGCAGTTCAGAAACGCAAGAGGCGCCTTGACCCGAGTGAAGGCTTCTGTTGGAAACACACATCACAGCTCACTGTTTGCAGGCCGTTCATTTTCAAAGATAAGCACTAGGACATCTCAAGATGGATGAAGTAAAGCATGTTTTAGTTTGGCTCGAAGTGTTGAAACTTGATGCATGATGACGGGTGTCCAATTGTCAACGACACTCCACGAATTGAGTCTTATCGGAGACTGAGGACAAGCTTGGGCCCCTGCTTGTTACGGGCAGGTTTCGTGAACAAATCGTAGACAGCTGGAGAAGGAACCGTTCAACCCTGGAACTCAGATCTTGCTGTTCGATATGATGTAGAGCAAAAATAAAGGCGGGAACACGAGGGCTCTGCGGAATTTCCCCGCCGGATAAGTTCACATCGCGGGGACGCAACGGCCAGATAGAAGCTGTTGGAATGCGCACTGCTGCCGAGTACCAGGTATACTTTCACACATCCGTCACTGTGGGTTGTTGCTCTCCCATTGATCATCTCTGAGCGCTGTTTGACCACACCAACAAACAGTCTATGCGTTTCGCGGGGAAGCAAGTGTTTCGTACTATGATTGTACTGAATCTTCTTTAATATGGGCCACCAACATGCCGCAGTTACACTAGGCCTTCGTTCCCCCGACCACGATGCCTTCTGCACTGTTCGCACTTTTCGCAATAACCGCTCCGCTAGCCATCCCGTGCATTTGGATATGGTCAATTACCCGGAAACTCAAGACTGCCTCGAAGTCCTCCTCTAAATTGAGCCCTATGAATTGGAATGATGAAGAGATTGTTAGACAAGCCGCAGAACTCTCCCAAAAACCTGTGGGTATGCATTCCTTCTGCCCGTCTGCCACGAGAAGGCGATACATCGTTGTCGGCGGCTCAGGTGAGAGTCAATTAAATATTCATTGAGGGAGAATAGACGCCTTTCAGGTTTTCTAGGTGGATGGATCGCAGTGCACCATCTCCTCCTTCGAGGAGAAGACCCAAAGAATATTCAAATTGTCAATAGGCGCCCAGTGGCGCTACACAGTGCTCTATAGTGGCCTATAGTGACTCAGAAAAATCCAAGTCTGCTGATGCTATTACAATTGGGTCTTCCCCAGGGACGGCGTTGTACTAGTCCTGACTCTGTCATAACAAGCAGGCCTTCTTCCACGGACTAGTCTATTTCATGTGCGCATTTGCCTTTCGTACCAGTCAAGCTTCCCTGGACTGGCCTTACTGTCACCCTCATGTACTGGTCATAGAATTGCCGGTGTCAGCATTCATGAGGAAAAAGCCTAATGTCAAACCCAGGCTGTAGCTGATATCCTTAGCATATGCGTAACATGTACGAACAAATGCCTTCTTAGAATGAAAGAAGACGCCCCACATCTTCTCAGTCTTCTGGTCCTATGGTTCCCGGCTCATAAGCTACGTTTTCAGGACCACCTACCTACCTAGCCCACCACCCTTTGGCCAACAACGCGCCAACGTACGAGTGTAGGTCAGCCCACGGCCGCATCTGCCCAAGTTACCTTTCGTTTCTTCGGATTTGTACTGAGTCCGGAACTGAACTGAAGACGAGTAACAGTGGTATAGTTTAAACGTTCGTCGCTGTCCTAACTTCTCGCTCGAGAGTTCACCTTACTTATCAGACATCATATTTAACAACGAGGGGGGATTATGCATTCACGTGTGTAATGACATGGATAGTGGCTACACGATCAACGACAAGCAGGCGGGGCACATCAAGTGCGATAGTGAAAGAGAGAGAAAGAGCGCGTGAAAAGTAAAGGGGAGAAGAGGACATTCAGACGTATGGAGGGCTGAGACAAAACAACGAGAAGGTACTACGGACGACAAGGCGAGAAGTGCTGGAAACATAAAGCTATCAGCTGCGCAATCGAGTGACAAGAAGAGAAGCAAACATACCACAATGAGACAAAGTACACGACTCAGTACCTGCGCAGGAAGAAGACCTATCGTTAGTAATATCGAGTGGGCAGAGAGAGTGGAGAACGAAGCTAGGCTTTTTTTTTTTTTTTTTTTTTTTGATTATGTTATTAGTCTGGCGGTGCCCTATTCGGGTTCCATAGCGACTTTAAGCACACAGACTGCTACACTACTTGGCCAGCAGTACCAAAAGCCTGACGGCTGGGAGTGTAGCACATCTTCTAACACAAGTTGTAGTTCTCATCTAACGTGTTGCCTTGTGCGTACCCGACCGCTTCTGGGAGCTGGTAGGCACAATGATTCGAGGTGTTCGAGCGTTTCAGTGACTTTCTGCAACAAATCTTGCACTTGAATGATAACTTGTTTTGTTCTGGGTCGTCGAGTCAGTGTGATGCGGGTGATAGTTGTGTTTTTGGGTTTATGTGGTGTTTGGGGGGGTGGGCGTTGGAGAGGAGTTGGGTGTCATCCGTTTCTTCCTTTCGCGGTAGCGGGAGACCCGGTGCCACGATCCAAGCAGGTAGATACCATTCTGACAAAGGCGATCACAGACGCGCTGATCTTCGAACCTGACCAGCATCGACAAGCGCTCCTTCTCGAATTCCTCTCCATCTCGACACAGAATCCTGAGTTTACCTCTGATGTCCTTTCTTACCACACCTCCTTCTCCTTCCAGTAGTGCCCAGATGTCTTCGCCTGCATCCGCCGTGTCGAAGGAATCCCTGAGGGAAGCTGCAGGTAAATCGTGAATTACGACGCCATACCATGGAACATCCACCTCCAGCATTGGGAGGTAAGATGGGCGGTTGAAGTCGGGGATGGCATTAGCAGCAGCATGTATCATTTGTCGGCGATTTTGAAGCGCTGCTGCAATCGCCTCGTTGACAGTATGGATAGCCACGTTGCCCGACTTCGTGATATTGGCAGCAAGGATTCTCCTGTCCCCTCGAATTGCTGAGTCGTGGTCGAACTTGAGCGCATCGTTGAGATTCCTAACAAACTGGCTGAGCGATGATGACGACTGGAGTACTGGTTGACCGTCCCAGCTTGCGATGACTCGGCTGGTGGAGTGGGGGTGCTGGTAGGAGGACCTCTGATTGGCAGCAGAGGGCCTGTGGCGTGTAGTGGCGCCGGCTGGTGACGATCTTGCTTGGTGTTTTGTTTTCGAGGTGGTCTGGCAGGGTTTGGTCACATCTGCGTACGACTGCTTGCGAGGGTTCATCAGCTCTGGTGTAAGAGCTGGGGTGGTGGCGTTGGTTGCAGCATGTGCCCGGTCCTCCGAGGGCAAAAGTGGTGTGGTGAGCTTGTAAAGGGTTGAAAGTGCCTCGTTCGCGTGGTTACTGAGAGTAACTGGCGTCGTAGAGGCAGCCTGGATAATCACGAACGTTGCGAGGACAGAGTCCAGCAATGTCTCCAGGTGCCTGGTCTGTTCTGACACGGCGTCCCCGTGAGTCGAGGGAGTCGGCAGTGGCGTTGTGAGCGTGGGGGTCTCAGTAGGCCCATGTGGGGTTGAGGTGTCGGGTGCGTAGGTGGAAGGATTCGTGTGGGTGGGTTCCGAGTCAAGGGTGTCGGGCCCGGTCCTGCTGGCAGTTCGCCCTTTCTTCACGATGCGCTTCGTGTGCGGCGACCTTGTGTGCTGGTCAGCTTCTTCCTCCGACTCTGGAGGGGTGGGTTCCGGTGAGCGGGGACGTCTGGATCCCCTCGCTGGGGGTAGCGAGTTGCTACGCTGGCTGTCGTGGTGGTGGTTCGATCGTGAGAACATCTCACGAATCTAGGCTTAGATTGACCAGCCGAGTAACTTAGGCTTCTTCGAGGTTGAGGAGGTGGCAGCCGGGGAACTTCTTGTTCATGACGATCCTGAGCGCGTAGAAGGGCGTGATATACGTCTTGTCAGTCTTGTCAGTCGGGCCTCCGCCGCCCGTGAGCAGGCCAATGAGACGTCCGTCCCTGCCCACGACAATCGAGCCAGAGTCGCCGGCGTCGGAGAACTTGGCGTTGTCGCCCGTCTTCGTGTCGTAGCCGCAGACGATGAACTCGAGCGCCTTCTCGGATCGGATGCCGTAGTCGATGTACTTGCGAGTGACGGACTCGAGGCCATTCACGCGCCCGAAGGTGGTGCCGGTCGCGCCTCCGTTCTTGACGGCGAGCAGAGCCTTCAGGTTATGGATGTCGAGGTTCTGTGGGTTGCGTAACTCAGCCTCGGGGACGTAACCCTTGAGAGGGAGGAGCATGTCCTTGGGCATGTTGAAACCACGACGATCGTTGGGTTGGGGGAACATATAATTTTTCCAGTCAGCGGCGGTCTTGTTCCCGCCTGTGTAAGAAAAGAACCGTCAGTCAAAAGAGAGAAAGAGAAAAAAATGAAAAAAATGACGTGCCAATGAACAGCTTGTTGCCCTTAAACTTGTCCAGATCGATCTTGTCGTTATCCAACTGAACGATGCTCCAGTCGTACATGTACCCGCCCACGCCGACCTCGATCTTGGCGCAGTGAAGCACGAAGCCGAAGACGCGCAATTCAGTCGCCGTGAAGTTCTTGGTGACGTAGGTGTGGAGTTCGTTGGCGTCCTCGATCTTGGTCTTGGCACCGTTGATCAAGCTGTTGAGCTCGTCGCGCTTTGCTGTGATTTTGCTGGCCTCGTTCTCCTTCCACGCCGGGACGCTGGTGAGGGCCAACTCCCAGGCGGAAATGGCGCCCACCTGGTTGCCAATGAACCTCATGATGTCGCCGACTGCGTCATTGAACGCTTTCATGCCGAGGAGAACGACGTCCTCACGCGGATGGGTCCCTTCCTTATACGTGTAGTCCATGTTCGCGAAGATCGGAGGCGGGCGGGAGACATGCGCGCACGTCAAAAGCCCAATGCGCTTGTCGATCGGGTCGCTGCTGAGGCGCATGAAGACACCGCTAGAGCCCTCGTAGTAAGGCGACTTGAGAGGCGCGATCAAGAGACCGGGAGTCCGCGTGAAGGGCTTTTGAAGGGCAGGAAGGCCCTCCAAGTCGAGCGTCGGGTCGAAGTTCATCAGCTTGGGGCCGGTCCCTTGGCGACGGTAAACGGACTCGACAAAGGCGACTTGGATGTCAGGGAAGCCAGCAGCCTAGAAGACAGAAAAAAAAACGACATTTTGTTTAGTGGTAGCATAGACTTTACTTACGACGAGGATCTTCTTGACAGCGTTGGCAGCAGCGACGGCAGCGTCGTAGATTAGAGAGCCGGGTTGGATGGCGATGGAGACGACGAAATTGCAGATCAATTTGGCGTCGCCCGCATTCGCATAAGCGAGTGGATCAACCGTATTCCACTTCACTTTGAGTGAGTTGAGCAAGTCGGCTATGTCCCCCACAGTCTTGAGCCAGGTCGGCTGGATCGGGTGGCCGTAGATGGGGCGGGCGGCGCGAACGATCTTCTGAGAGTTGGGACTGGCCGGGTCCCGTCTTGTAGACGCAGGGCATGCCGGTCCCGTAGAAGTCCGTGATGGCGTGGGTGTACATACTGGTCAGGCGACTCCAGTCATCTTCGGTGACGAGATCGGCCGGAGAGTTGAGAGAAGTGGAGGATCCGAGCGAGCCCTCAGGAGGCGAAGATGAGACTAACTTTAGAGTTTTCTTGGACATGTCGACGCAGGACATGAGGAAGTTGTCGTCGACGCTGATAGCAGTATTGAGAGAAACAGACACTGGAGAGGAAGGAACGATGTTGGTTAAAACAAACGAATGAGCAGAAGCACCGGGTACTTACTTTTTCGTGGTTAATTGGGAGATATCAGAGGCAGTGAAAACGGTTTGGAACGGATAGCTAGACGTGGTTTTGAGAGAGATCTGGAGACGGAGAAGAATAAGGGGATGGTCAGTTCTAGAACGAATGGGAATCAAGATGCGAAGGACAAACTTGATTGCAAGAGCAGCAGATATGCAAGGGCAGAGAAGAACGCAGAGTCGGAGACGGTCTGAGCACGTCGGAGTTGAGTGGCGTCTCGGGCCGGTTGTCCGTCCCTGAACAGCGATCCACCAGTAGGGGGAGTCAGAGTGCCCGATTTTGGGACGGTTCTGGAAAACGATTTCGACCAGAATCGTTTGCCCCAGAACCGTGTGAAAACCGTGAATCGTCCCGAATCGCAAAGCGCCTCTGGAGCCGCTTTTGCAGTCGAGAATCGGCGATTCTGGTTCTGTGCACTCGCCTCCCCCTTCTTAAATATGCAGATTAATTCATTAAAATATATTTGCCCCTTCTTCCCGTTGGTCTGGACATTTGGTAAATCATTTTTTGTGATGGTGAATACGATCTGAACGCTCTTTCATCATCTCGCCCCTTTTTTCGGTGCAATTGATACAAAACTTGACAATGCGGCGAGGGAAAAATGCCAAAAAAATATAGGAGCCCCAGGCAGTTGAATTATCCATGAATCGCAGCTTCCATACTCAGGATTCTACAAAGGGCTGCTTATACCAAGGGAAGACAGCACCGAAACAGACAAGACGATGGAAATTGCACGAAAACATGAGTTTCCAGAATCGGGGTGGTCAGAGTCTTCCGCCGGTTTTGGCCCGATTCTTGGCAAAAACCGAATTTTAAATCGTGTCAAAACCGTCATCAGAATCGCCCCAGAATCGTCGAAAATCGCCCACTCTGACTCCCCCTAGTACTAAGTGTTAGACGTCGTTAATCATCGTCCGCAACCACCACCTCGACCTACCCCTGGCCCATCCAGCCCACGGAACCCTTCAAATAGGTGAGTAAACCTGTTTGCGTGTATGTTTCGATGCCTCCTGACTTGGGTTTGGTGCGCTAGGGCTCTCGACTGCGACGTGCACGATGATAACACTTCGCACGCAAAACCGCATGCCGCGTGCCCCTCCCCTCGAGTAGGGATGTGGGCCGGCACCTTATCGACCACATCCCACTCTTCTCAGCCACCTCCCCTCCCTTGCGATGCAGAACCGTCCCCCTACACCCACCTGATGACCCATGCATGACAACATCCCGCTGTGTACTCCGCCCCTCGCGTATCGGTGCGCTCTTGGCCTCCACAATGTCGTGCGGCGAGCTTCAGCGGATGGGGGGCTGTTTGAGACGAACGACACACGAATGACCAACGGGCACACACTTCGGCCGAGGTCGAGCGAGTTCAGCCCGATTGCGGAGGCGTGACCAGCTCAACGGTGGTGAAATGAGTGCAACGTAGGGAAGGAAAACGAACCAGTAGCGCTGGGGTAGCACGAGCGGGTGGTCAAGCACCAGCAGAGTGGCTGGATGAGTGCGAGAAGTTGGTCAGATGGGGAGGGACAAACCACCCTCTGCCTCTCGTCTCTCCATCTACCCCTCGCCTTCTCCCTCTCTTGTACACCCTCCCCCTTGCTGATTCCCTCACTTCTGGCCTCTCCAACACCCACCTCTCACCCACCCCTGGCCCACGACTTGGCGCCGACACGATCGACATGCAGCTGTGGAATGAGCGTGACGATGGCAGTGGAAAAAACGACTCCAGAGGCGACACGACACAGCGGCAGAGGCAACTCTTCCACAAGCTCGACGAGTGGATGGCCAAGCAGGCAGGCAGAGGTGAGCATGGCTGAAAAATTGTACACAAGCAGAGGGCGAGCAGGCGCGACGGTGGCGATGATCACAGCCCCGGCGAGACGGGCAAGATAAAACAGACGACGAGCGATGCATATGATGGGTGGGCACTACAGAGGCTACAACCAGAGGGGCGACGAGGAGGGGGTGACACGAACACGACTGCAACACGGTGGTGACGACCCCAGCACGCCGGCGGCAGTCGAAATAGCGACAACACGAGCACGCCGGCAGCGATCCATATGAGCATGATGGTGGGTCAGAACCACATGTTCAAGGCGCCGTTTGGCTCGTCTGCTCCCTGTCACGGTGGGTGGCGATTCATGCCCCCCATGCCCTGTACTTATTTTATTACTATTTAATATATCTTTTTCCGTGACTTTTTTTGTACGATGTGAGGAAGCCCGAGCTCAGCACTCAAGCCCGGTAAAATTTTGGGAGGTACTTAAGAACGACGCTCGCAATGTTAATCTGCTACCGTCCTCTGTCAATACAAATTTCATTCCATTACTTATAGTTGCTGTATAGTAGACGTACGATGTCCTCCTTTGCAAAGAATTGATAAGAAACAACTCCCAATAACTGACAGTGGAAGTGCGAAGCGACGCAGAGTCGTTTCTGAACCGACTCTGCGTCTCAGTGATGCTGAGTGATGGCATTCCGTGTGCACGCATGTTATCGTCGGGAAAATGCAATTTTCTGTTTTTAAATATTGGAGTCTCGAAATGTATTCCTTTTGAAGTACCGGCGGTACTCCATTTAGGGTCTCGGTACTCCATATAGTAGTACATTTTCGAAGCTCTAAAATTTAAAAACAGATGATTACATCTCCCAACAGGGAATATCTGGCCCTGCCAGCACTGATGAATTCTACTTGAGATCGGGTATCGGCTCAAAACTTCGACGCTGACCGAGCTAAGCCACTCGGCCAAACGACTGAGACTTCATGCACGTATGCTTAATGGTTCTGGTGATGTTACATAGACAATATTCACGTTTAATGGGGAGTTAACAGTCCAGAAAGTAATTGCGAATAAGGGCTTGATAAGATAAGATAAGCAGCAGATCGGGCCGAAATATCCCCCTCAGTAAATGGCGACCCTGACCAACAACTTGGCTTTAAACCACCAACCGCATATACTTGTCGGAGAAGTCGCCTGTCGGCGTTGAACTTTGAAGCCTTCAAGGTATCTTATTTCATGACGCTGGCGATTTTTCTTGTTGACCGATGATGCATGAAGGTCAACTGTGGGCAGGCAAGTTGGACTTCTGTTCCCCCCACACGTCAGATTGTTAATGGGTTCTAGCGCTCGACAACCATTGTCGGCCATCGTGCGTTGAATTGCCATGGCCAGTCCACTCTTAGGGCTCTTAGCCCTTCTCGTAATTCCAGTATTCTTGGTTCTGTTCAGCCTGTGGCTCTGGTCAATTGGAAGAGTCCTCAAGCAAATACCTACCGATGCGCGTGCGTGGTCTCCGGATCGCTGGGATATTGCGGAAATTCGAAGGATTGGCGCGGAGGTGTTGGAAAAGCCACTCGATACACTGCCATATCTCCCACCAGCGACCGGGAGACGCTACATTGTGGTCGGAGGCTCAGGCAAGTTCGGAATTAGTCGTTCGATGCATCGCCTTGACGTGTCGCAGGCTTTGTGGGTGGTTGGATTGTCCGTCATCTCCTGCTTCGAGGTGAAGATCCCAAGAATATACGCGTCGTTAACAAACGTCCGCCCACGCGAAAAGACATCCAAGCTGACAAGATCGGCTTCATCTCTGCGGACATCACGAACTCCGACTCTATACGCGCAGCATTAACAGCTGAATGGCCAGAAGGCTCCAACACGATCGCCGGCATTACGGTGTTCCATACCGCGGCCGTTATGCGCTATTATGAACGACAAGAAGCTTTCGTGCCTCGTTCGTCAGTTGTGAATGTCGATGGGACGCGTAATGTGCTGGCTGCAGCGCGAGAGGCGGGTGTCGACATCTTCATCTACACTTCCTCCGGCAGCGTTCCCGTACGACGTACGACCTTTTGGATCTTCCCGTGGCAAAGACAACCTGACACCATGGCGCAAGTCATCACTGACGAAACACCCTTGCCGGAAAAGCACAGCGCGTTCTTCTCCAACTACGCATACACGAAGAATATAGCAGAGGAGCTTGTCCGTGAAGCCCACCATCCGGAACAAGGGTTCCGAACTGGAATTCTTCGCCCAGGTATTGTCGTATACGGCTACGGCGATGGTCAATCCTTCCACGCGTGTTTGTGCAAACGCAACAATCCATCGTACGTCTTGCCCGCTTTTGCAGGATACTGAGTGATTGATTCCGTTACACAGTTGGATGGCAGGAACCGTGCAATCTGTGGTCTATGTCGAAAATGTCTCCTATGCCCACCTGTTATACGAATCGCGGCTGCTCGAATCACAGTCCGCCCAAGCTACCTCGCCTCTTCAAGCACTCGGTGGGCAATCCTACCTCGTTACCGACCCCGGCAACCCCGTCGCTTGCGGAGATGTCTACCTCGCCCTTAACACTCTCACGAACAACCGTGTCCAGTTCCCCGAAGTGCCAGCGGCACCGATGCTCGTCATTGCGAGCATCATCCAGGCGTACCACATTCTTCAAGCACGGTTTCCAAAGATGCTTTCGCCTCTGACGGGAGACCTTCTGACCTTCCAGCCGCCTATATTCGATCTGACAGCCGCGCATGCGAAGGTGGACGACGAGAGAGCGTGTTTACCGCCTTCCGAAGGCGGTTTAGGCTATCGCGCTCCCTGGACGACGATGCAAGGCGTGTGCCAGCTTGTCAGTGATTACCTAAAGGACGAGCCGTTGTAGTGCACACTGCAAGACAGTGGTAAGCCTGTCTTGCCCATGTACTTACTTCATCCTTAGAGACTGGGCTATGGGATGTGAAATGGAGGCTGTGGTAGCGTCCAGCATTCCTGTCAAGCACAAGTCGGATTCACATCGCCCACTTGTCGCCGCGATCTTATCACACTTCTCCCGTGCTTTAACCAAACACTACCGACTGCGCTCCGTTCCTCCCAAATTTCCTTGCGAAAGGACACTGTTGTTGCAAACTTTCTTCACTTAGTCGCTGAGGCCGAACGACTCGCCATATCCTCGCGGGAACGCCATTCAAAAGGCGATATTGCCGTGGCTGTAAAATGACGGCATTTCCTATTTTTATCCTGTTCTTGGCCATTTCGGTTGCAACCAGGCCTTGATGCCCACAATAGGGCACGCTTCTTGAGCACGCATCTTCCCACCCGTGCCCTCAGCCCGCCATCTTATGTCAATAATGCGCTGCTGTTGTAGTTATTTACTCTTCTCTTACCACATCTTAGCTCCAGCGCTTCGTCCGCCTGCGACGGACCTCCTCGTCCATACGACTCCGCCATGACCTCCACGAAGATAGAGGACGCGTACACGACCGAGTCAGATGGACGATTCAGCGGCACGACCTTGAATTCCGTCAAGTTTCGGCAGTCGACGCACCTCATTCCCTCACCAGGATCGTCGGGGAAGCTTCCGAAGCGTTATGTGCGTCTATGCTGGCAATATGGTGCACTTCCAGTGTTCTGACTGGCGCTATACAGGAGCCCCTGATTCTGACACTTCCGATGCTCCTGGGCATCCCTCTTGTGCTGTTGGCGCTGGGTCTTGGGCTGGAGATTGCTACCTGGATATCCAACAAGAACAACGGTGCGTTTTGCCTGCATATTCCTCGGTCGGAGTGCGGTGTGTCTGACGGTGGGTGACTAGGGTTTCGAGTACCCACAAGCAACGTATTTGACATCTTCGGGGACGTCTCGGCCCAGTTCCTTGCGGTATGTGCTAGTTGCTGCGCCTCTTATGTCATGCTGAGCGCGCTGCTGCGTTGCAGTCCTTCTTCCCTACTCTGTACGACCCACGATCGGTTTAGCTTTCTCGACGCTGACACTTCTGCAGGCTTGTGATTCCAAATGCGATACTTTGGAGGGAGTTGGACTGGATGACACGGTGGTACCAGGTGCGTTCCATGCTATGCTATAAATAGGTATAGTGTTGAGCAACAGCACTGCAGCCCTACCTCGTGCTCCAGAAAGGGAATGCAAAGGCCGAAGAGAGCCTCCTGCTCGATTACGTGCGTATGTTTTTTGCAACCTCTGTGCCGGATTCTCAAATGGGTTCCACAGATTGCCCTCGGGTATTGTCTGACTTTCTTCATGTCGAAAACATTTGCTCAAGCTTCCCCAGGCCGGTCCTAGCGTTGTTCCGAGCGATGAACTACAAGCACCGCCTAGTCTTCTGGTCATCATTGACTGCCTGCTTGACGTACTTTTTCCAGCCGCTAAGTCAGTGCCTTGATGGTCTTCCATTGGAACTTGCTGACAGCCTTGCACAGCTGGTTCTATCTTCCAAATCAGAACCATCCCTCAAATAGATCGTAAGTTGGGTGTTGGCATAGCGTATAGCATTCGTCCAGACTTACCTTTGGCCCTTGGCAGCCCTCGCAGTGACAAATACCAAGATTATCGGCCTCTCATCAGATATTTCGACGCTCGACGCCTTCCTCGGTGCAGCTGGATATGTTGATGCTTCAGTCATACATAATCTGACAGACCCTCATTCATCCAAGGAGGGTGGTCAACTGCTGAATTTGCTGTTCGTTCCTCCCTACCTATTGACCAAGGCGGCACGCTCACAGGTTTTCATTGTAGTTCCCATCAAAGGACTACTTGAATGGGACGTTGACCTTGACAACAGCAGGCGTTCAAACAAAAGCCAACTGCTCCAATCCAGTGTCGACAACGCTAACCCCACTCACAACGAACTCGTTCAATCTCACATCGACGTCGATTGACGGCTGCGTCCATTCCTTAATATTCAACTCTACCGGCCAGCAGAACGGCGTGGATGCCGTTCCCTGTCCGGGAGATGCGGCGTCTCTGGATCCCTCTTTGCAACCCGTCATGTTTTGGTATGCCTCTTTCCTGCGCATATAAATAACACTCATTTCATCTACGACTAGGTACTTCAATCAACGCGTCGCCGACAATCAGCCAGAAGCAAAAACTGTCTTTTGCACTCCACAACTCGCTGCAGCTCAGGTATTAGTCAAGGCAAACCTGGCTACGAAGACGTTGCTACCCGTAACCGGGCTTGGAGATCTACCTAATGGAAATCTGAACACCGTCTTTGGACCACCGCAGCTTGGGCGGCCATTCAATGGGTGAATTGCCTAGCCCGCATTGAACTAGACGTGTGCTAATACCTGGCGATTTAGATTAATATTCAGCAATATCACAACCCAGCTGGACCAAGCTCGCGCCGACACGACAAGGAGTATGATACCTGCTGCTGCATTCCGGGCTGCCACGCAGCTGCCTGATGGCCTTCAGTCGACTTTCGACTTCGTGAACGGCTTTTTGGACTTAACAAGCAAACTTTATGTTAGTCCGATGCTGTGTGACCCGCGAATAAATGATATGTCTGACCCTCATTCGCCTCTAGACCCGCCATCTTGCTATTGGAGCCAAATCACTTTTCTTCGTGAGCCCGCCCTCGGCGCTAGTGCCACTTCAAGGAGAGGTCGAGTCTCTTGTTCCAAGACTGAAGATAGAGTAAGCTGTATTGCCCTTCTAGCTCTCAGTCGTGCTGACCAGTCACGCATAGTCCTCTGCCTGCCCACATCCTTGCCTGCATTCTCATCTTCACTGGGATTGGTGGAATAAGCATCCAAGTCATCCTGCGCAACAAACGCAAGAAATTGCTCCTTGCTGCTCCCCCAGGAAGCATTGCTGCCGTCGTGGCCCTCACTGCACGATCAGGCTTTGGCGAGCTCCTGCTGCCGTACGATGACGAACTCACTCTCGAGCGGAAGCTAGATGGGCTGCGCTTCAGACTTGATCGGCGAACGGGGGCAATCCTCGCAGAGGAAGACGATGGTGCGGCGTATGGGGTTGCTCTGGGGAGGGACGATGCAATGCTGTCGTTGCTCGGGAAGCGGTTTGGGAAGGGCAAGAAGAGCAAGAGGGGCGCGAAGGGATCAGATGAAGACGCGGATTTGGACCCAGAGGCCTCATCATCGTACCTGGCTTATCAGGCCGCAGTAGGGACGCTGCCTTGGTCGAAGTCATGGGAGCCTTCGTCCTCCCAGCCATTGCTTGGCCCTCTGACGACGCCTTTCACGCCTACGACGCCGAGCCACCCCCCTCAAAGCCATTCTGCCGAACCTTCCAGGACAGAGTACGTACCCTGATACCCGAAATTTTCCTTCGAACTAGATTCAGATGACCTTCATGAGACTTTGGCATTGCATTGACATGACTCGATGATTCCCATCATTGTAAAATACACGCTACATCTTGAACTTGGATGCTGTTCTTGCACATCAACATTTATGCTTCTTTCAGGACCTACACGGGAGCGGCGGCCTTGAGGCGCATTCATTCTTGATTATCATGATCAAAGGTTGAAGAATCTCAAATCGAGCTTCCACTTCCAAAATTCAATCAGGTGTGAACATTTCAAATATCCGCTATTGGGTGTGGCGCAATTACTCGATCATAAATGGTAACTTGAAGTCCAGCCCCCTCAGGCTCTCCTGCCTCACAGAGCAACATCATGATCAACTATCAGCCCCATCAACAGTGGAAGGACACTGATGATTTTCCCCCTGAGCTCATCGCTTTCTTGTTCACGCCGGAGTGTTGCCCTCTGATGACCCGAGGCCTTCAAAAATGTTTCTCAAGCTGTGATTTTTGGGCTCAACTTCACTCCATCAAGCTCACGATGAAACGACAGAAGTTCTGTGTGATCTCCCCTTACATCGGATTCCACACGTTGGGAGATAACAGGTCCATACTAGGAAAGGAGCTTGGGAGGCACTAGAAATGCACTAAGAGTCGGGACTCGGGGAGGCCCGTTTATGGGGTGAAAGATAGAAACAGGTGCCCACCATCTCATGGAATCGCGTCTATGGTCGTAATCCTGTGGAACCAAATCATGACACGCGAGTCAGATCAAGCGCATTATCGGAAACCCTGCTACACAGCATACCTATAATTTCAGTAAGCAACAACACGTCCCATAATTCCATCTTCATCATGAGATCGTCCGAGATCTCAGGGCATCAAAGACTCAACATTCCGGGGAGGGGACTTGGGGGGACACGGCGGGAGATTCATTCGGAAAGCGGGACGTCTTCTTCAAGAGCTTGACGAAGACTTGCGGGTGGGTTTATGAAAGCAAAAGCAGAGTGCACGGAATCGATTACTTATTAGTCATACACTGCTAGCAGGGGTTCACGTCCAATATATTTCACTGTCGGCTGAAATTTGACAAGGGCAGAAAGCAGAAAGCAACATCATGATCCCTTGTCAAGAGGTGGAACGTAATCACTCAATGCGTTCTGCAGGCTCGGCCAAGGCTGTAGACGAGAATGGGTGTATCGGTAGTGAGAGAGGCACCTCTTGGGACAAGGACAAACGTCAGAACGCGGGATGGAGATAACGTGGTTGTATTTGAAATGACGTACACAGTTTGACATGAAAAAATACGACATCTTAAACAAGCATCGGCCAGTGATGTCCTTCAGTGACGACAAACCAATTCACCTTTGCGCGGAGACGAAACTGCCATCTGGTGCTCCCTCTTCGTCACCGTCAAGGTCTTCATCTCCTGACTCATCGACAACGTCAATTTCAGTTGAGTCTGGCTTCCCCTTCCCTTTTCGACGTTGACACTGGAGGGTAGAAAGTCAGTATTTTTAGACGTAGTAGGAGAGTGGGCGAGCACGTACATGATATATAGCCGTCCAATACCCACTCCAATACATGGCATTCATCGCCCGAGAGAAGGCTTCGTCCTGGCTGACAATGGTGTTCTCGAAATTCTCTGTTGAGTAGTTTTCAGTCAATGTAGGCAGAGTCGGCAGCGATGGATCATGCGTAGGTTCGAATGTGTTGAAATCGATGGGTTTCGAGTCCCTTTCGACCTCCTCGTTCGCAGCCGCCATGGTGGAGTCATCATAAGAGGCTGGTAAATTTGATGATGACGTTGCATCTACTTTCTTTTGAGATAGGTCCACGGGAATGTTATACCACCTGAGAAGCGACTTCAGCTACGCATCACAAATAGGAAGAGATACTCACAGAGGAGATTTCTTCAGCGGTTCTTTTTTCCAATCATCCTCAGACCCGTGATAGAGCCGGTACTCCTCCATAGCAGACTCCCAAGCATCCACAAGAGCCGAGTCATCCCAGATCTCTTCATGCGTCAACTCGCGACTTTCCTCCTCATATTCACCCTCATCGGCTACATATGCATCCTCTCCTTGCTCATACGACGTTGAGGTACTGGTTGACCCAGCATGGGAGGGCTCGGCGGAAAATGATACATTCTTCGCATTGGAAGACGGAATAGTTTGGACGTGTTTCGCCTTGCGGTTATTTTTCTTTCGCCTCTTTGCGGGTGGAGGGTGAGTTTCATATGAATTGGCTGAGGGTGCTCGAGGTCGCTCGTACGGGAGAGTTATGTCGTCGTAGGATATCAGTGGTCTGCCCGACATGGCCATGGTGGAAGCTGAGTTCTGTGGTTTGGTCATCGTGTGAGTTCATGACCAGATTGTTTGGCAAGATACATTGATACAAATAGCTCCTAAACCCAGCCACATTTGGAAAGAATAAGCGCCCATTTGAACGCCCAAACTAAAAACGGTGGGTTCCCTCGTACGATAATAAATTCATTGTCACAAATAATATTACATGTCAATTCTTCCCGATTTCTTCGCTACCTCATAACTCGAAGAGTCCACTGCTAGCACCCAGCTGGGTTAACAAGTCTCAAAATTTACATGGACGCTTCCATAACTCTTGAAATACGGGGGTTCTGTACCAGGATTACAAATACTGTTAGAGCAACTATGACATTGGTCCTGAGATGAAGTCTACTGTCCGAGGCCATGCCATGACGCTCGAGTTCAACTGTACTAAGTCATGGATACACAACGGATGCCAGATGTCGGCACCACAAGCGAGAACCTTAGTCCACTGCATCAGCCCATGAAAAGAAGCGGTAGGGCCTGAGTGTGTTATTCTGAGTGATAGATTGGGTTTTTGGTAGGCAAATTAGGAACAGATGATTGCCAGCTGGAGGGAGTGTGTGAGGCTAACATCAGTTGATCATCAGCTTTATGAGCACCAGAGCTACTACTCGGCTGTGTCGGCCGTGGAGCCCATATCCAACTTCGCAATGAAATAAAGCTCATCGAGAAACGGCATTAAGACTTACTCTACTACGGTCAGGATTCATTTAAATACCGAACTACGACCTAGTCGACTTGAGTCACGGTGCATATAACGAGCACCGAGGAGTTGTACGAGTCCAAAAATATGTTCGAATGCTGCCGTAGTTATCAAGTGATGATCAACATTATGCAGAAGCCGCAATAAACGACGGCTTTGTCAAGCTCTGTTGGCGCAGTGGTGGTGGTTGGTGGTTAAGAGACGATTAGCATTTAGCGCCCGTTGAGAGGGCTTATATACCTACGTACAAAGTAACTAGAATATTCTAATAAATACTATTCTAAGTAATTGTCCATTAAGGGAAATAAACGAGAATGTACTCGAGGAGTCGGGAGACGACTCTTCGAGGGCGGAATGTCCGAGTACCAACTACTCGGTTCTATTCCGACACTCCCCCTTACTCGGACAGAACGCCGATCTCCGTAGTTAGATCTTGATGTACAGATCTAGGTAGTCCTTTCGTGAATAGATCGGCTAAGTTGTTGTTCGTGTTGATATACACAAGATTGAGGGTGCCGTTCTGTACGAGATCACGGAGGAAATGAAGCGCGATGTCGATGTGCTTCGTGCGTGCATGAAATTCCGGGTGGTGTGCGATAGAAACGGTGGCCTGGTTGTCCGAGAAGATTGTCGAGGTCGTTGGTAAGTCAATTCCAAGTTCTGTGAACAGAGAACGGTGCCACAGGACTTGTTTTGCGGCATGAGTAGCAGCTACATACTCCGCTTCCGCGGTTGAGAGTGCTACCGTGGTTTGTTTCTTGGAACTCCAAGAAACTGCGCCTCCAGCGAGTGTGACAACGTAACCACTCACTGATTTACGGTTCGCGTTGCTTCCACAGTCGGCGTCGCAATAAATATTGAGTTCTGGGGTAGTAAAGTCGTCGGACCCGCTGTAAGTAAGTGCATGGGTACGAGTTCCTTTGAGGTAGCGAAATATTCGCTTCACAGCGGTCCAGTGCTTCGGTTTGGGGTTCTGAGTGAACTGGGCGAGCTTCTGGACGGTGTATGCGATATCTGGACGCGTTCCAATGGCCAGATACATCAGAGAACCTATAAGCGTCGCGTATCCGACAGATAAGCGCTCGTCTTGGTCCTGGTTCACTCCTGGCTTTGTTTCTTCATCTGAGTCGTCGTCGAGACGAACATTGGGGTCTAGAGGCGTCGTAACAGAGTTGCAGTCGTCTAGACCATATTTCTTGAGCAAGGAGTCGATGTAGGCAGTCTGGAAGAGGGATATGGTATGCTCTTCATCATTTTGAGCCATTCCCATTCCAAGAAGCATTCGGGGTCGTCCCAGTGCTTTAATTTCGAACTTACTGCCTAGATCCTTCTCCACAACATCGTTTCGGGCGCTTGTACTCGCTATGGACAATATATCGTCGACCCATACAAGTAGGATCTCGAAATCGTCGCCCGTGCGACGCAGGTAGCAGCAGGAATCGGATTTGAGTCGATTAAATCCCAAATCTTGCATGGCTCGGTCAAATTCTTTATTCCAAACATTTCCGGCTTGTTTGAGGCCGTAGAGGGATCGTTTAAGCAGGCAGACACGGCCTGTACCGTCGTCAAAACCTGGAGGTTGTCGCATATAAATCTCCTCCTCGAGGTAGCCATTTAAATAGGCTCCCTTCACGTCGAATTGACGGAGATCCCATCCATTTATTGCTGCGAGACCGAGTCCGGTGCGCAATGTTTCAAAGCGCATAACCGGTGCGAACGTGCCGTCGTTGCTGTAATCGGTCCCTGGCTTCTGTGAGAAGCCCTGTGCGACTATTCGAGCCTTGTATTTAATGACATTCCCGTGCTCGTCGTGTTTCTTGTCGAAAACCCATCTTGATCCTATCGCGGTTCTTCCTTCCGGTAGGTCGGTTTCCTCCCATGTATTCATCTTCTTGATGGTGGCTAATTCTTCCCTCATTGCTGCTTCCCAGTAGAATGCCTCCGGGCTTTGTAAAGCCTCGTCCACAGTCCGTGGGATGTCCGGTTCTGTAGGGCTATTAATAAACATGTACCCTTCAATTATTTCCCGGACAAATTTATCATCAGATACTTCGGGACATATGGTATAGTTTCCTGATCGTGCGAAGTGTGCGCGCTCACGTGCCCGAGCTTGGGACGCCTTCGTGTGACGAGTAGGATCAGGTGGAGGCGAGGGAGTGGGAGTATACCTGAGTTCTTGCCCTTGCAATCTTGCTGCAGGCTTCTTTGAGTCCGGATTTGCCAGCTTCTTGTAATCAATTGGTGTCTTCCTCTCTCGGAGTTGACGAGAGTCTGGCTCTTGAGGTGTTTCCGGAGTTTCCGCGAGCGGCTCGGCTTCTTCGATGGGCGCTTGTTGTGCGGTTTCCTTTTGGGGAATGGTTTGCGAGGATGTCGAGATCTTCCCTTGCTCCCCCTCAGACCGCAAACCGGGCAATTCTGTAATAGTTAGCTCATGTGGCTCTTCATTCTCATTGAATGAAACATTTCTTGATGACTTGATATTTCGTTTTGAGGGATCATAATAGCGGATGGACTTAGAACCATCATTGAAACCCACAAAGATCATT
>CACVBS010000053.1:414518-467759 GCA_902728275.1 Cyclocybe aegerita | reverse complement strand
GCTGATCCAACCTGGACTTTGGGTTATGAAAGTGCTGATCCAACCTGGACTTTGGGTTATGAAAGTGCTGATCCAACCTGGATTTTTGGGTTATGAAACTGCTGATCCAACCTGGACTTTAGATTATGAAAGTACTGATCCAACCTGGACTTTGGGTTGTGAAACTACTGATCCAACCTGGATTTTGGGTTATGAAAGTACTGATCCAACCCAGGTTTTTTAATTACTATATTTAGAACAGACCTATTGATTGGCTGATCAGATTAGATGGGCCAGGACATCTCTCCCATTTACTACCACCATCTTCTTCTATACTGCACACAACATCCTGCTATGCCTCCAAAAGCTTCATCTCTGTGCTATGCTACTGTAACTGAAGAGAAAGATGGTTCTCTTTCTTGCACCTGTTCTCCATTTGATCAGACAGGAAAGGCCTGCTATCACATCTTGGCAGTCAGACTGCAGATTGATCATGGATCAGTAAAGGACTATATTGGTCTGCTATATTCTTTTTATTTCTCTATTAATGTGACTTATGATCCTTTAGAGCTTGAAACTAGTCAGAAACTTCATGGACCAGCTGCAAAGGGCCAGACACGAAATCCTATCAAGGAAAAGACAGGCCAGCGTCATCAAGCTGCTTCTGATGCAACAGTTACTAGAGATCTGGAGAAGATCTTTTTGCGTTTGAAGGAGGAAGAGGAGGACTCTGATTCTAAGTCTTTGGCTGAAAGTCCAATTTCTGATATCAAAACCAAACAGGCCAATAAAGCTCTGGTGTCTCAGCATCCTCAAACTCCTCAAAAAGGTGTGTTTATTACTTGTTTCAAAATCAATGCTTTACTTATGCAATTTTAGGCCGAGGTGTAACAGCAGGCAGACGTCCTGCTGTCACACCACTTCATCCAAATCGCACACCTGTTAAGTTCAGTCAGAAAACAGGACCTAAGCCCAAGCCACACAATTCTCTTCTGCCCTCTCTTCCAAACTCTCCCATCAAGCCAGTCAACTTTTCCCCCAAAAAATTACGAATCAGAGAATTTCTTCCAACAGCTAATGAAGTATGTGCTAAGCTAAGATACCTTTTTATAACTTACTATTTAATTAGGAGGCAGATCTTCTTGATGAGCAGAAGCTTAGTGATCTAGACTTCAGTCGGTGGAACAATTCCACATATATGCTCCGCCAGGATGAAATCTCTCTTTTTGTGGACTTGCTCAACTCAATCAATACTGGAATCTTGGGGTCAACATTGGTTATTCCTGATACATATGCCTTTCCTGCACAACAACTTGCTAAACTTGACTGGACTCTGACTGACTCTATCCCTGTTGGGCTTTCTGGTGATGTATACACTTTTTATTCATTTTTTTAAATGTTACTGAATGTCAGATGCCTGTGGTGGGCCTTGTGGTGTACAAACTGTTGCCAGACCATAGCATTTGAAAGATCATTTGTCATGACCTCAACCTATAGTGGTTGAGTAAAGAAATAAAAGAAAAAATAATTACGCACATGAATCTTGACCTTTCTAGGGCAGCTGCTTGCCTTTGGACTTTGCTTCTTCCTGACACACTTTCCTCTGAGCTGCTTATCCACACCTTTACTTTCCTCTTGATTATTCTCACTCTCATCCTCCTCCTCCTCCTCCTCTTCTTCACTCACATCCTCATCTGATTCTGCAGGAGGTGCTTCAGCATTGCAACTTCCAAGACATTGATACTCAACACGGAAAACAGGTCGAGATTTATCCTTGTACTTTGATGGAACTTTGCGATCCTGAGTTGCCCGTTCAAGAAGAAAGGAGCGAGCACGTATGTCCTTAGGCCGATCACAAGGATGACCAAAGAACTGCATAGAGATGAGACCACTGGAGATCTTGTACTCCTGAGGTGAGTAGTCATTCTCCTGTAAAAAGCAAGAAAAAATCAGTAAAAGTATCATAATAATATAAAACATAAAGAATCACAAAATCCTGGAACAGCCTGTACACATTTGCTGTAGGTGTTGTTCCAAGACATGTCCATACATCCTTCTCTAACCGGGTGAGCCTATTCAGTGGCCTCATATCTGGTGACTCTGTGGTTCCGTGACGTGGCTGTTTCTTTGGTATATGAGACACTTCAATCTGCCAGATAGGTATTTGCATGCTGAACCAGACAGCCTGCGCAGTACGTGGAGTGTACTCGTTAGCATTTGGATCCTTCTTGTTGGCCTTCTGGGGAGGTGTGAGAGGCTGAAGAAATTGGGAAGACATGACAGTATCTTGATCAGGAAGTGGATCAGTTCTGATTGCCTGACCCTTCTTTGATGGACGGCCTGGCTTCTTGCGGGTTGGCTATATGGATTTATCAGAGAAAGATTCAAGGATCAATGATATAAACCATACCTGTTGAGGAGGACCAGGTTTCTTAGCTTTAATGTTGTTGTCAGAAAGGAAGTCGTCAGAATCGTTATCCTGATAGTGTATTTTCTAGTGGAAATGAGTTAGATCTATGATGTATCAAGAAGGGAATCTACTTCTAACCTTCTTAGAACGTCTAGAGCTCTTAGCATCATCTTGATTACTGGCTTTGATCTTAGGTGGACTGGCATCTTCAGACATTGATGTGGAAAGCTATGTTATTGGTTAATGTAGATCTAAGACAAAAGATATCAAATTATCACACTTACTGCTCTCTTCTTTGGGTTCTTCTTAGTTCTACCCATATTGAAGGCCAGAGATGGTGGTGGTAGAGGATCAAGGTAGCACAAGATCACAGCTGTGTGCAGTTGATCAGAGACATCCCAATTAGGAAATTGAAAAAAGCAGGGTTGGATCAGTACTTTTTATGAGAATAATAAGGGTTGGATCAGTACTTTTTATGAGGATAATGGGGGTTGGATCAGTACTTTCTCTTAGAGAATAATGGGGGTTGGATCAGTACTTTCTCTTAGAGAATAATGGGGGTTGGATCAGTACTTTCTCTTAGAGAATAATGGGGGTTGGATCAGTACTTTCTTTTAGAAAATAATGAGGGTTGGATCAGTACTTTCTTTTAGAGGATAATGAGGGTTGGGTCAGTACTTTTCTAGCAGAATAATGAGGGTTGGATCAGTACATATTCTTAATCATAATGGGGGTTGATCCAGTACTTTGTTACACTCTGAAATAAGGGTTGGATCACAAGTTGAAAAAAGGTTGTATCAGTACTTTTAAAATGCTAGAATTGAACTTGAAAAGCAGGGTTGCTTCAGTACATCAAGAACCTGGGTTGGATTTGTAGTTTGGTATAGGGTTGGATCAGTACTTCATATTTAGTTACATCAGTAGTTCAATTTCTGGGTTGATTCAGTAGTTACAAAAGCCGGGTTGATTCAAAGACTGCAGGGGGTAGAAACATATTTTGGATTCATATTCCGAAGCTCAAGTGTGCCGTCTGTCCTAAGTAGTTTAGAATGAACTTGCATGGTAAGAAGTAGGTGGAGCGTTCAGAAACTGGGCCGAGGGGTAAAAGGGAGGGGTCTTCGATTTGGCGGCGTACTTTTCGCGCTCCGAGCAGATGATGGAAGTTCTGACAGGCCCTAACACCTTCATTTCCTTGGCAGTTAAGGGCTTTTGCCGCACGATCAGTGCGTTGAATGCTGCCCGCATCCACCTTCGCAGGGTATCGTGCTTTAGCGAGAGCAGAATCTTGGGGATAGGGTCCATGGGCGGTGACATTGCATCAATAGCAGAGATAACTGCTTCCAAAGTCGATTGAAGGCGAATTTCAGTGATATCGAGAGAAGGTCAATAAGCTTATTTTGTTTGGACTTATTCGTGATATCTCCTTCGCTCTGGGGTGCGGGCGCCGATGCTGCTGGTGCTGGTGTAGAGGTGGAAGGGCTATGTGGCACTGTCTGCATAGCGCCGAGCACAGGCTCAGAGTCAGACTGCTTCACGTTGAGCAAATTCTCAAACATTCTGGACGGAGGGTATCTCAAAATTAGATGTGTACCAGCTAGTATATAAGTGGGTTAAATCTCGCACCCGTCGTAAAAGAAGTCCAACAACACCTCAAATTCTGCACGAGTTATGTCTGGAAGATAGATAGGCCGTTCATCTGATTCTCCATCCTGTCCCCGTGGAGGATTGGGAGAATCGAACATCGTTTTGAATACTAAGGATTCACGGATGAGGAAGTATTGATGAACTTTGTAGAGGTTGTTTTCCACCTGGAATATCGTGTTTAGTGTTGCGGTCTACAGTCTTGACTCGAAGTCTTGAGTGATACGAGCGCGACTTCGCACCTTGAAGATGGCCATACCTAGGCCTGCGTCGGAAAGGTAGTACTTGAGATTCCTCGTAGGTTGAGTGGACATGATGAACAAGTGGAATGGAGGCTGGTGGCAGTGTCGGGGGTTGTTTTTCAACCCGTCTTATGCCCAAAGACAACACGTGGCGCGCACATGACACCACCGATCTGGGCGCCTAAACTCAGCTCTCTAAGTTTTTTTCCATCACCCTTTTCGAACTCGCAGAGTGCCCCACTAATTTCGATTATTTCACAAAGAAAATAAAAGTATGCACGGGAAGGCTGAAGCTTCTAATGCCGAGGCGACTTGTCACCGGTATACATGCTAGAATGTTGGGTCTATTTTTCTGTAATCTCGAGGCATATGTAGAAGAGGCGCGCTGAATGAGGCGCGGCGCCGGGCAGAGGACCGGCCGGAGCTCTGGGATCACCCTTGTCCTCTATCACTAGAACCACCAGTTTTCATCCCGTTTCTTCCAAGACTTCCGAAATTCAAAGCAGAAGGGCTGGATGAAGCAACTTCCAAGTCCGGAAAGGGTTTGTCACGAGAACCCATCGATTCTTCCAGAGCACAACATCTTTGACAGGCCTGAGGGTTCCTTCCGTGGAGCAGCTATCTCGGACACTCTCGCAGCTTTTGGACGATGCGGTGCGTGCACCCTCATTCTGAAGGTTTCTTCGTGCCAGCAGGCTTGGCGTAGTGAGCATATGAGCTGGCCCGCACTCCGTGGTGCTCCAAGAACAAGCTGTGCTCTGTCTGCTTCTTCGAAATTCCGTACCAACACAGTTAGGTTTGGAAGGGCGACTCGTGTGATTTTGTACTAATTTTGAGACGCCCGTTCCGTTCCCCCTTTCTCTTCCTTCATGGGTGCCATCCTATCAGCGAGCGCTTATTTTGCAGGGCACGGTATCTGACAGATTAACTTAGGAGATCCGAGTAGCCCAGATAGTGACCATCGACAAAGCAGACAGAATGAATTGAATGTCCGATGCCGTTCTACGACGAGAAAAAGGATTTCACGTCTGCCGGCGGAATTCACGTATCGAACAAGTCGTTTTAGGGTTCTGGCATAATGCATCCAAAGGAAAGGCCACGTCTTTCATCACGAGAAACGACCTGAGAATGACCATCCCGGCCTCTCGATAAGCCGGTGACGCCACGAAAGCTGGACCTTCTCGAAACGACGATCTGACTCAGAGGATCACATCCTAACATCCCAGTCGAGTAGATGCTTTCTTCACCTAAGAATACTCGCGGAAATCAGAACAATGCGCCTCAGTCATCTTTACGTGTACTCGTTCTGCGAGGAGAACCTTACCATGTGGTGCAACGCAAGCCGCTGATGCTCACGAAAGGGACACGGGTTAGGCGAGCGCCAAAAGCAAAGAGGACCCCATTCTGAGCGGGGTAAAACGCGTACAGGAGAAACCCGGCTCCTATGACGAGAACGATACGTAAGATCCCACCGCTGCGAATAGGCGATTTGCGCTCTTGTTCTATGGAGCTCGCCACGCCACAAAGTACTGATGATGATCTTGAATTCTCCTTTCGTCGCGAATCAAGGCCAACGGGGTGAGGGTGTGCATTGAGATAAGCAGTCACAATAACATCAGGCAAAGAAACTTCTGTGGTGTGGCATGCCGTCGCATTGGTGACGAAGTAATGATACTCAGGACGTTCAGTTGTGAAGGTGCTATGCACAGATATCTCGGCGAATCAGCCCGTCAGAGGGACAAAGAGAAGAATACAAGCAGAGAAACTTCTCTTGACGGCAGCTCGGGATGGGTAAGGAACGACGGTATTCAGAACTTCCTGTGATAGCTACGAATACTTGGTTTCGAAGTCTAGACAGCGTCACCAAACCTATCACAGGAAATCAAGGAAATGAGAGAGAAAGGCGCGCATTCTCTCCATAACTTCCCGCGAGACAGAACTATTGTCGATTTCTGACGCAGACTCAGACAGACGATGTGTATCATATTTGTGGCGATGCGGAATTTGCCTCCGCAATGCCTCCGCGCCGGAAATTAAAGATTCTCGGAATGCTTCCGCTCTCGAAATAGACCTCAGAGTATTCATTCAAAAGTTCAGAATATGTAAGAAGTGATTTATATTGTCTTTATCGTGTCAAGAACGAATCAAAGCCAAGTAGTGCTACATGTTGTGTGGGGGATCAATTTAGTGGGACAAGATTGTTCTACAATAGGTGGTGGGGTAAGTGAGAATTCGATACAGTGCAGTCGATGAGCCCGAAGGGTGGATGAGGGTATATCTAACGAAGTCCCGGATATGGATACAGTTCTCGAGCAGTCGCGACCAAATGCGCGACTGGATCGATGATTAGTCGATGTAGGCTTTTCGGAGAGTTGGTATAGGGCGTGAAGGGCCTGCAAAGCAGACCCACAAGAGAGGGACTGGAACCCTCTCTAGTGGCCAGCAGCGGCGAGGTTGAGGGCGCCGAGGATGATCTCCCAGGCGAGATCAACCGTGTCCCACAGCTCTTGATCGTGGAGGCCGAGGGCGACCATGTCTTGCCAAAGCTCCTTGACGTGAGCCGCGTGCGTCGTGAGCGCCTGCAGGCTCGAGCCAGCGGAGGAGCACAGGTATGACGAGAGCTGGTGGAGCGAGGAGCCTGATGCGAGCGTCGATTGCACCGTGTGGTGCGAGAGCCCCTGAACGAAGCCAGAGGGAAGTGGGAATAGGGATTTGAGGACGCCGTCGAGACTGTGGTTGTACATGTAGGCGTGGAGTATCTTGAACGCGGCGGGTGATGGGAGGGCGATGGGGAGCACGGGAACATGGAGCGTTCCTGATATGGGCCCGGCGGATGGTGGGAGGCGGGGAATGGCAGAGCATTGCGAGGCGATGACGATACTGTGCACGGGGAACATGAAGACGTGCTCGTTTCCGGACGACTTTGACGACGCGACGGCGAGGACGTGCGTGGGGTACGTGGGCTGCGATGACGAATGCGAGACCCGGATCGGGATGGAGAGTGTGGGTGGAACGTGCGATTTGGGAATGGAACTCGGAAGGTGGGATGTGGATAGGCTAGAAATGCCTGCGAGCATTCTGGATGATGACACAGACGCGTCAATGGCGAGGCACGGAATGGAGAACTGCCTGACGTACTGGTGTGCTTTGGCACGGAGGCCTCTGCGGATGTACTCTGCTGGTACGTTGGCGAGTTCGGGGGCGACTGCCATTATAGCCTCCCGCGAGACCTCTATGTGTGCGGGGCGAGTGAGGGTGCGCGGGAGCTGAACGCTCGGCGACTGCATCGGCATCGACTGATGATGGCCGCGGCCGTGCATCGGGAAGGAGTGAGGGTGAGACGCGACTTGGAACATGTCTTCGAGTTTTGGCGAGGAGAGAAGGGCTGTAGGAGTGTAGAGAGGCTGTGAAAGTGGAACATGGTTATATACTTTCGTTGTCCGTGAGCGAGGATCGAGATTCCCCATTTCCCCTTTTCGGCCATTCGTTTGTCGCGCTGCCTGATTCGGGTCACCATGTGTCGCCTGAATCTGTGAATCTTTCTGACTGCCCTTGCTTTTGGACGTTCTTGTTCATGATTTGATCGAAGAGCTGCCTCCTTTCATCTTATCCATATTTCCCGTTACGCTCGCTGGCTTGTCTCCATCACAACTGGGCACCAGCCTTGTATTCCTCGAACACAACTTGCTTTGTTCTTGGACTATGCATATACCCGAAAGTTTGCATGTATGAGTCCTGCCAGAAGGGAAACAATGCATCAGCTAGATGGCATGGGGATTAACAAGCTCAGAAACCCAACCCACTCTGCGATTTCGAGACGATAGGGACGTCCGCTCCGGGGTTTTCGCTGAAAGTACCGAGACGTCCCGGCGGTTCAGTGTTGCCTAACCTGGACACAATGCACAGATTCCGTGAACGACATCATCGCTTACCTCCTTTTGCAGGAGGCCAAATTGAGGAATGCCCTTGTTCTGCAGACGGGTGTTCCTTTGAACGTCCAATTTGACGAGGAGGGATGACCAGGACCCTTCAATAGCATTGCGCAAGCGAAATGATAACGCGGCTTCCTCTCTCACCACCACCATCGCTCTCCTTGTATTTGCTGAATGCATTCGAGTCACCCATGCTCCATGCCGTTGTTCTAGGTGGGCGTCAATCAGTGGGAGAAGACCGCATGATACCAGCCCCGACCTCGACGGTTGATCCCGCCATCTGCCCGGTTTTGGTCGACAGAAACTCAGACAGGATTGCAGGTGTCGTCACTTTACTGCGCGCGTACAGGGGACCTGTCAGGCTGAAATGGAGCAATGGAGTGTATGTGAGTAACCCTTATGAAGCATCGCCGCCATCGCACGAAGAATTCTGACTTACGCGACGATTTCTTTTGTTCGCCAACGGCCCTCCCCATGATTTTACCCACATTTTCCTCAACCGACGACTCATCTCTGACAGGATCAAAGTTGAATATCAGAATGCCCACCAGTCCAAGCGAGCCTCGAGCCTGAGTTTTGCATGGAGGCCTCGTGTTGGCGATAAAAATCCCTTCAATCTGCGTTATGACTATGGTTGACTCGTTTGCCGTTCGAATCAGTATTTCTGCTGGACTCACCTCACGTTATCCGTTACATCGAAGCAAAGCATTCCACATCTTGCCACCTAGCGGCGTACGTCGGCTAAGTACGCGTCCATTCCAGCGCCAGTGAGTCACAACAATAAGGATGTGGAGGTCGGCTGCATTCGGCGGCGCTGCGTCGGAAGTCGTGACACGTGTAAACTACTTGCCTTATTTGGGCAGCCCGCCAGAACACTTCGCCGGGTCGGTCCTTCCTCGCTACGCTCATGGTCTTCCTTCTATTGAACTTAATCTCGGTGGGCCCTTCATATGTCTTTTGAATGAAGCGGAGCCTGATGCATCGCCTTACTTCTTTGAATCACTTTGGGTAATACCTATCTTTGGTTCTGGTTTGGCATCCTTGTGCCCACGACGATAATATCAGTCTCATCGATGAGCGGAACTTCGCCTTCACTCTGGGAGCTACCTGCTATATCCTGCATCCTTTCTGCATGGAGCCAGGGGCACGCATTACGCGTGAGCGTCAGACGAGCAAAAGGTATCCCTTGGAGGTATCACCGGCACATCACCTGCCGTGCAGTTATTTTCGTTGTCGACCAAAAACCGTTGATCCACTCTCTATGGGACTCTCTATCCGCACTTCTACGGTCGTTGGTGCGGAAGGGGAAAGTGCCCGTTCATCTCTGGTCTGGCTTTCCCAAGAACAAGCGCCGTCCCCGTGCTTCCCTTCCATCCTTCACTGGTTACTTCCGCCCCCATCGACTCATTATAACACAGAGCAGCGCGTACAAAATTTAAGGGTCGCCTCGTGGGCAGCACAATGGGGGACCCACAATTCCCATGCGAGCCGATAATGAGGTCTCGTCCATTCATCTCCGGAATTAAATTCTCGGGTCCGTTCCTAGCCGGCGCAGCACGGCCAGCAGGGTATTTGTGGGCGCCTTTCTTAGCCTAGACTAGACAATGCGGAGGCGCAATTCCTCGCCAAAAGATAAGAGAATCTTGGCATCGCGTTCAAATTGCATGTACAGCATGAACTGTGGACGTGATATACAACTCCGGACCTTCGTCGTGAAAGGCCCGGAAGAGGCTAATGGGATTTCTTGCTATTTGCTTGCGGACTAAATCAAACAGAAAAGCATATCTTTCGTGAGCATCTTTCTGCAAAGCGTAGATGGCATGCCATAATCGATCCAGCCAGCCAGTTCTATACATCCCTCAAAGATCGGACCTGATTAGGGACTTTGCCTGAAGCGACCTTGGCTTGATCGAGCACTTGAACGACTTTGGGTGGCTAATAGAATCTCAGTGAGGGCTGGAAATTTGCAGAGGGCCATTGACATCACACCTGATAGTCCCAGCCAATTGCTCATGTTCAGGCATTAGAATCTCGCCGTCCTCAGTATGCGGCTTTATATCAAAAACAGCCAAAGACATAGCACAAGAAAGGAAGACCGAAGCATCTGCCAGAAGTCGACCTGTAGGGGTGGGCGTGGAGACAATGAGGTGCGTATAATGGCCAGAGTTTGTAGGCGTCTCACCTGGACATATTCTGTACCAGGATTGAACTTAGTAGAGCATAGATAGGAGAGCGCGCCTTCGGACTCACCCTCTCCCAAAACCGAAGCACACTTCATACGGATTCGGTTCAGGGCGTGAACTCAAGAACCTTTCGGGTTTGAAGTTTAAGGGGTCCGAATAGACCTTCGGATCGTGCAACATGTTCCTGCGAAATGTTTTGTGAGCGAAACTAGCTTTACAAGAGCACTCAGGGCGAGTTGGAGATGGGGTTTCACCAGATATTCCCAATCACCATGGCGCCTTTGGGGACAAAATACCCGTCATGGATATCATCTTCTTGAACATAGTGCGCCCCACCTTCGTTTCCTCTTTTGAGCTCATGACAATAAGGACAGGCCAGGAATTGGTTACCAAGTGGTGTTATAGCATGCCATCTCATGACTTCCAATATGAGCGCATTCATATACGGTAGGTTTTCGCGATCCGAGAAATTTGGCTGCCTTTCGGCACCAACGATAGCATCTATCTCTTCCTGGGCCTTCCGCATGACATCTGGAAACAGGACCATAGCCAGCAAAAAGGCATGGATTGCGCATGCACTCTGCATTGTGGAGCGTTCATCAGACGTATCAATTAATGAAGATTATTGAACACTGATAGTGGTCGTGTAGAAGAATACTAACTTATGTATACGGCTTTTCAAAAGGTCTGGCTGAGAAAGGAGATCCTTCAAGAACTTGCGCGTTTCCCAGACCAGCGAGGGATAAATCATAAAACTGGATCATGGAGCTATGGTCCCTAAAGATTGGTGAAATAATTTTTGTTGAGCCCTAAAACGCTCCCCGGGTTGGAGTAAGGGGAGTGCGTGCTTCCACCCCACGATCTCCCCTAGTAGCTCCATGACCGGTCTTTCAGAATATTTTGCACTCTTCTTATCGAGCATATTGAAAGCGGCTTTCGTAGAATTCAGGATGATCATCTGTCGTCCAAGCACTGAAACGGAGGTAATGTCACCTGGGTTCAACGGACGCCAATCACGTCAATCGTGGAATTTCAACAGAGAAATGGATGGAATCGTACCCCACTTTGTACCCCGTTCAGCGAAGGTGGGCCATTCACATCCGCGAGGCATATCGAGGAGATTCCCAATAAGAGGGAGCTTGCGCGGTCCGGGCGGTAACGGTGCGGCTTTTTTGTTAATTAATTTTTCAGTAGCACGAAAGCGAGGGTGAGGAGCGCCGCATCCAGCAATGCTAGGAAGAAAGCCATGGGACAAGTATTTGGCAGCCAGATCTAGAGAACCCAAGCCACTCTTATATATGTCAGTACGTACTAAGTCCTCAACCTGAGAAATACCTACTCTCCGTGCTCTCTGTCACGGGTTATAGTATATTTTTATCTGAGTGTCATACCATTCTGTCTTCCGTCATCCTGGTCGAGTTCCTGAATGATGAGAAGGAATAGGTGATTTGGTTTATCCATGCAGCCTTCCTATCAGTCAGACAAGTTTCCTTCGATACATTTTAGTCTACCCGGATTTACACAGCGGCTTGAACGTTTAACATTGCTGGTCAGGGCTCTAACAACAGCACGGGTTTTGGCGCCTCTACCGTTCTGTATCAGTAACCAGCACACCGTTACCCATTCGACTCAATATCGTCTTGTCAAGACGACGCGCCTGGGGCGAAGACATATGGTGCACAACGTCATCGACGTGGGGCGTGATCTTGGTCAATCTTTAACTTTGAAGTGAATGGAAGAGCTGCTTGGCACTTACCTCGCCTCCGATATTCGAGAACCTCTTGCGTAACTTCTTCAATTCTCACATTGACGTCGTTGATGGTGGATTTTCGGATGTGGACGTCACGCTCTAACCAAGCGTTGAACTCCCTCATATACTCGATCATCTCTTTCTGCTGATCGATTGTTGCCAGCAGAGCAACGCGTGTTTCCTGTCACAGCCAGCCGAGATCGGCCCTCTTTCCTATCCCAACACCAAAGAGGGAATTAGGCGCTCACCGATATGACATCCAGCAAGGAATCGAAAGATGCTGGAAATTGAATAAAAGGCTAGCTTTTTGTTAGAAATATAATGCAAGTTGCGACAAAAAGTACTTACGGGACCAGATGGCACTGGATAATAGCGAATTTCGTCCTCCGCTGATGGCATCGAGGAGGCGCTGCTCGGCCTTATGGTGTCTGAGCGAGCAGACTCAGGCCGTTGTGCCTATCGACTCATGTGAGTGGTCTGGAAGACATGGGGCGATTACGCACCCTCGTTTCTTCCCTGTGTCGGTCGCGTCGTGGTCGTGATCGATTTCTGCGTTCAGCTTCAAGTGTAGGGCGAGGCGGTTCTCGGGAAAGGGGTTCACGACGGTCAGGCGGTTCACGGACCGTCACTTCAGGCTGGTTACAACATGATATGAAACCGAATCACCATAACTGTCGAGAGCATAGGCATTAGCCTCGCACCAGAAGTACCCAAGGAGACCATGGCGCCTCTTCCGAATTCTGTGCTTGTGTGTCTTCGCTTGGTGTACCCCAACTCGTGTTTGAAGTATGGAAAGTGGCGCCTGTCGAAGATGCTAGAGCACTCGGAGTATCAGGCCTCTCAGGGTGAGAGATCGAGGAGCTTGAGGAAGCCCAATAGTGCGGTACAGGTTGCCGAGGGGGATAACTTGAACTATTCTCGCGAATGACGGCCGGCGGTTCTAGTGAAGCCCAATTCAGCACCGACTCCAGGCCTCCCGAAGCCAATGGACTTGCCTACGAAGAGGGGATGCCTGTTGGGAGGTGTTGACTGCATATTAACCAATAGTGTCTGTGGCTGGACTTCAAGCAACGACGACAGAGTGTCAAGAGATATCGATAAGAGGTCATAGTATTCCGGAAGTACTATCTGTGCCCATGAGAAACCCGTGTTCCAGACTTGGAAGTTGCCTGATGCGGCTCGAGTTCTTTCTTTAGAGCCTGGGCGGAATTTCTGTGAACCATTCAGCTTTGAATGCTTAGGTCAGTAAGAGTGTCCAAGAAAGGTCGACGCCGATTCGGAGTTCGAAGATGGGAGGGCCGGCGCTTATTTGGATGCAAGCGCCTATTTCCTCACCTTCACCCTCCCCGCTTGCGGATTCCATGAGACATTTTTCGAAAGTTGAGCACAAGTGAATGATATGGTACAAAGGTCTCCGAACGAAGTACATCCCACGTAGTGGAGTACTATAGATTTCTGCGAGCGTTACCGGGACCCGCGACCGTGTTTCTCAGGGATTCTGCTTCCAGGATTCGCAGCGGATTTTTGGAGATACAACGGATCCAAAAGGCTTTTGCTCATATGAATACGTTTCTCCAGGGGGCTGGACGGGCTGAAGGAGAAATAGCACCACTTTCTGGGTTTTGAGAACAACCTTCCCTCACAGCTCATTAAATCTCGGAGTCAATCAGGACTTGCGCTTGGGACGACCTGGGTGTGATTGCGCATTTAAAAGGCTTGAGTTGACTAGTAAATTATCCAGTGAGTTCGAGCAAATATACTACAAGGGTTTCGATTGCTCACCTTATAGACCCAGTCAATTGTTCGTGGATAGGTGTGATGGTCTCGCCGTTTTCAGAGAGCTTCGTGATATTGAAGACAGCCAAAGACATGGCGCAAGAAAGGAATACTGAGGCGTCTGCTAAGACGCGACCTGAATGAGTCGAGATACGTCCAGGTGAGCCATAAAACGGCAGTATATATCAGTGCTCACGCACCTGGGCATATCCTAGAATAGGTTGTCGACGAAAGAGTCAACCGGATAGGAAAATATGGCGTAAAGAATATTGCAACACTCGCCTCCTCCCAAATCCAAAACAAACGTCGTATGGGTCAGGTTCGGGGTTCGGACCTAAGAACCTCTCTGGTTTGAACTCGAAGGGGTCAGGGTACACTTTGGGATCGTGTAACATATACCTGACAAGTCATTCATGAATAAAGAGGAAGCCAGAATTTTCAAATATCCATGGGAGTTCACCAAATATTGGGAATGATCATGGCCCCCTTGGGGATCAAATAGCCATTGTAGATGTCGTCCTCCATAGAACTGTGGTGCACGGCTGGAAGGGCCATTCAGAGTGTGCCGGAAATGGGAAAGGTGCGAGGTGCTGCTCACCAGTTGGAGCAACTGTGTGCCATCGGGCAATTTCCAGCACGAGTGCATTCGTATACGGTAGATTTTCGCGGTCCGAGAATGATGGAAGCCGATCTTGACCAATGACGGCGTCTATCTCCTCTTGAGCCTTCCTCATCACGTCCGGGTAGAGGGCCATCGCGAGGAACAAGGTGATGATCGACGGCATCGTCTAAATGACGTTATTACCCAGAATTCTAATGATCTCGGAGGAAAGTGGTGACTTACTGTATCAGCCCCGCCACCGTACAAAGATGCGGCCGACCACTTTATGTGACGCTCACGTTCCGGTGTTAACTCTGCCGTCTCATCCAGAAGACGAGAGGTGACTGAAGGGTTGGCCGTTCCGAGTTTCTAGAGTGATGTTATGAGCTATGACGGGGGACGTAGCTAAAGAGGTGAGGTACCATTTGCTTCTTGACCCATTCGTATGGACGATTCACCAATTCGTCAAAAATTTTCGCCCATTTCGCCCCAATGTTCTTGTAACCACCGCCAGGGAGCCACGCTGGCACATATCGAACTGAACAATCTCAGCACGTATTCCCGTATCGAGCTAACAGTAAGACCAACGTGCAGGGATGACATTGACCATGAACACCGTCGGGGCAGTTGACAGGGCTAAAGCAGCAGTAGCGTCCTCGGCGAGCGTTAGTAAGGGGTCCTGTCCCTCTTGGAGTTCATATCCGTAAGTGATACGTATAAGAATGGCTGCAGACATCCTTGAGAAAACGTCAGCGATGAGGAACTCGTCCTGATAAACGAGGGAAGGGCGACAATTACCTGCGCACATGGCGGTCCAAGAGAACTGGCTCGGCGAGGACGCGCTTCAAGAACTTGTGCGTCTCCTTTTCCACGATCGGATAGTAATGGGACATAGAGTTCTTGCTTCCGATGGCCTGGTGGAAGGCCTTACGCTGAGCCCGGAATTCTTCTCCGTACGGAAGAAGGATGACCGTATTCTTCCAACCAACGATCTCGCCGGCCAACTCGAGCACTGGTCTGTCCGAAAATTTGGCGCTTTTCTTGTCGAGCATCTCGAACGCCGCCTGCGCGGTATTTAGGATGATCATGTGTTCGCCAAGGACGGAAACCGAAACGATGTCGCCTGAACGAGTGTCGAGGAGGTTAGTTGGAGGCAGATCGTTGGGAGACGAACGATCGCGTACCCCACTTTGCGGCCCATTCAGTGAAGGTGACCCACTCGCGCTCTCGAGGAATGTCCAAGAGATTGCCGATAAGAGGAAGCTTGCGGGGACCTGGGGGCAACGGCGCAGTCTTGCTGAATTTATTCAATAATGTATAGACCAGCACGAACGCCGACGCCAGGGCGGCCGCGTTCAGCAATGCTTCAGAGATCCCGGTCAACATTGGTGAGATAACAATGCCGTCCTTGATAAGAAGCGCATAAGATGACAGCTGAGCTGAGGAGTTATGTTTGCGACATTAATTCTCTCAGGCCATTAGCTTCGATCCCGGTTTAGAACAGGCTGCTGAACGGCGATAGGTCTGCTGGAACACGACACTTGCAGTGGTAGCGAGTCGAGTTCAAAAGGGTCTGAAAAGGGTCTTGTATGCAACAACGTATATTGTCAAAGAATCCCGGAGAGAGTCGGAGAGCACAGGTACAAAAAGCCGCGAGCTGTGTCGTCGTTTTGAAACTCGAAGAGGTTGACCGTTAGACGACAACCACCCCAGGCTTCAGCAATCCGCGACGGCGTCCAGGCATGTGCATTCGAAGAGGTGTTTGGGCCCGAAATCTGACATTGTGGACGTCAGAAAATCTCTGAATTGGAAACTACGGCGCCGGACTACGGCGATCACTACGGCGGCAACTCCCGGCGAACGGTAACGTGACCCGTTGGAGGCTCACGTCGATGAGCCAGACTCCCGTAGCGCAGTCCTAAGACGCCCATACCACCCCAGAAATAATAAGGACATCTTGCAGCTACAGTCATCCACCATCATTTGATACACTGAAATTTAAATTTGATCCCAGAACTCAACCAGCCCATGGATTCTCATAAAACCACTTGGAATCAGTGTAATAGAGCCATTAAAATAAATTTATACCAGTTGTATGCCATAAAATCAACCAAACGTGAGCAGAAACAGCCAGAGATGCTGTACCAGTGACTGGTGTGACAAAATCAACCAAAATGAATATTTTGGTGATTTTATTACCGGGCATTGACTTCACCAGAACCCACAAAATTTTATACACAATGTATTAAAGACTTATAGAGAATGGGGTTATTTTTTCAAAGCAAACAGTTGAATCCTTCATGGTGTTCCGAGGTGTATCATTAGCCGGTGGTGTCTCATTGGCCGGTGGATGACTGTACAACCAATCGAGGAGAGTATAGTTCCGACAAAGCACCGGAAAATCCACTCGTCTCATCGCCGTTTGTCTCAGCTTGGCAGCATGATTCCCTTCGATTGAACCAGCGCAATATCTTTTCTCCCTCCTCTGAGTGAAACACTAGGTAAACTGACCATATAGTTGTGCTACTCATACGCCCACAACGTCGTTGTCTGCGGAGATAGAAAGGAGACCCCTGAGGCGAGGTCTAATGCCGAAGGTGAGTCTTCCACCTATACACGAGAACGCCGCTGACAGACCCTATTCTGGTCGCGCTGTGCATGCCGGGGCTGTATTGTACGAGTCCTGGTACGTGGAGACTCAATATTAGGCGTTTGGGGTGGGTGGGAGGGACCAGAAGGTAAATCTTCGTTTATGCCTTCGGTGACCATGTACTCACCTCATCCCAGCCATTCCCTTCTCTCTCAGACGTCTATGCACTCTACACCACCGCTCTCATGGTCCAACACATTGTACGCGTCCTAGAAACAAGGTAAGACCATCCCGAATGTGCATAACAACGAGAAACTCACCTTTATACGGACGTTCTCCGCCCATCTTCGTGTTGGCCCATCATCTTCCACAGCGATCTCGGGCCAACGTCCTCCAGTACCATCGATGCTCTAGCTAGCCTCGCTGTCGTCGAAATGCCCTATCGAGCACCTAAGAACACAGTAAGTTCGTGTTAATCGTCGGTGATGAGGTGAGGCACTCACGATGTGTTGGGTGTGATTAGGTCCGGCGTCTCGGGAATAGAACGTGTGTTGGCCCTCGTCGTGAGCTTCTTGTCCATCATCGCCGCCGCTGGGTGTGGTAGGGGTGTCTTGGTGGTCGAGGGCACTGAGGAGGCGCGGTGAAAGTGCGTGTCATTGCCCACCTCCGCTGTCGATGTGTTCGATCTTGATCTTGATTATACGAGTTTTTCTGTTGATCCTGCGCTATTTTTTCAGTTCTTCGCATTCGTTTATATTTTGTAGGTCGAGTAAGGCCCCGTGTATTCGAGCAGGACACCTACGCGAATCCAATAGGGGGCCAAGTGCCTGCCTTTGCGAGCGGCTTGAGCGGCAACGCGCGATGGCACTTTTATCAGGCGAGAATCTTGATGTCTGCTTTGCATGTTTCCGTGTTGAATAGGGTATATACAATGGAGGAAGGCGCAGAATACAGAGGTGGGACGAACTTGCCTGTCACTGCCGGAAGATGCCGCCGTAGTGATCGCCGTAGTTTCCAATTCACGAATGCACTCGTGGACGTCAAGTGAAGAGGCGGGGAGAAAGGAAAAATTGACCCGCAGCATTTAAGTAAGCTGGTGAGATCAGCCAGGATCAGATTCGGCCCGAAAGGATTGGGCATAAAACGTGATCTGCACATGACTCAAATGCCCCTATATACGTGTCTCGCCTGCAGCACTTGCCTCTTCCCTCGGGCCCCAAGAATTGTGCGGATGTCTGGTGGTAAATACTTAAATGGATTCAAGTAGTGTGGCAGATATTCATTACAAGCGCACTCAGGCTCACACTTGACATTTCACGATTGTGCAACCTTCGAGGATAGTCATCCCTTCTGGAGGGGGACTATACATCAGCAAATCCTGATTTTGAGGGTCAAAATGACCTCGATTTCAGCGTTACACCGCGTTATGGCGCGTTACGTAGCGCTGCGTAACGCGCCATAGCGTTGTAATGCATCTTCTTATCTACCGAGATGGTCCCCAACTACGGAGTGCTACATGCCCTCATATAGCATGTCGGAAAAATCAAATTTTGCCTATATAGCCATATATGGGCATATAAGGACCTGTTAGGGCGTCAGAAAATCGGGGTTCATATCGATGGTGAAAAGTCACCCATCCAATTTTGTAATGTGTACAAGTATTATAGAACTTATGGTCCTAACACACCGTATTTGGCCTGATCTCGTCTGTACAGCTGTTCAGGCCTTCTCCAGGGTTATGAGGGCGAATAGGTGTCATTAGAAAACCCTACGAATACTGGCCACAAAAACCCATATTCGGGTGTACTGATTATTGTCCTTATCCAAAAGAAGGGAATAAGAAATAATTTTCATTTTCTACTCTAGGAGAACTACATGCCCCCTTGGAATTTACATTTCCGTCGTCGTCAACAAACAAAGAAGCCGACGTTTCGCGCTGCTCGAGGAAACAGCCAATCGAGGTACAGCGGTCTTGAACGAGGTTAGCTTAAATTCATTGTGGCACTAAATAGAACCTTACCGTTTGTGAGCCAACTACCATCCTGTCCGTCAAAGTCAGTCGCAACTTTCTAATGCATGTGAAGACAGACACACGTTAGCAGAGTCAGTGCCCGGCCCCCCTGCTACCTGCTTCTCACCTCAGAGAAAAGAAGAAAGCCTATTTGTAGTGAGTCAGTGTTAAACTACAGAGACGTACGAGGCACGCACCGAGTATAAGATGCCCTGTTAAGTGAAGTCGAAGTTAAAAGGTGATATGTGAACGGAGGGGGAACGCACCATGGGACAGAAGCCGGGTAGCACCGACGTCCATCCAATCTCGAACTCGAAGTAAGCGGGAAGGAACTGCGCTGGAATGAGACGACGAAAGCCCATTTTTATAACCCTTCAAGCTTCAACGCCTGGACCTCGGCGCCTAGATATCGCCCCGAGACTTATCTCCGACTCGGAATTCACAAGCCTAACCAACTGCCGGAGGGATGTGGGCGCTTCGAGGCGATAATTCTGGATCCAAATTCGACTCCGAGGTGTGTAAGCAGGCATGACAGGATTTCCCCTCGTCCTCGTCCGTCATCCATGGTCAGCCATGGTCGCGGAGGTTGCTTCCGTCGGCCTTAGGGAAAGCTCCCGTGACCTGGGACTTAGACGGAAAATTTCAAGTCCGTTCACGAGGACAATAAACGGACACTCACTGTAGATGAAACAGATGCAATTTGAAGATAATTTTGACATTCTGAGAGGGTGGGGTGCAACCTCTTTCAAATGGCTTCTTCGGAAACTCGGGTTTTGGGAGGTGAAGTGATCGGGTGTGACTAGGACTTACCAGAGGTGACGGATTTCTGATACTCACTGACGCTCGACTTGCAGGCCCTTACAATTGATTATTGGTAGCGTCACGCCAGTGTATCAGCGGGGCCAGGGGTGCCAGGAGCCGCAAGGCCTTATAATGGAAATCGCGTTTTTCCGACACACTCATAACCCAACCAGGAATTGCCGATGTAGACTTTGGCGTAGCCATTGGTTTGTCACATCATCGTCGATAGTATATGAAACTTGACATAAGAATTCATGATCTCCATTTTGATCCAAGAATCGTATGATTGACTTGGAGGTGTATCCCGACAAGGCCTGTCCGAAGAGGTTTTCGCCTGCACTTCCCTGCACCCTCTATCCGCCTGCCCTCTACTCCTGCTCTTTCTCCAATGTTATTTAGAAAAATCCCCCCGCGTATCGCATCATGTCAGAACGGGGTATTCGCAGGGAACACCATCGGAGCCCTGATCTCCGCACGCCTCTCTTCGCCGCAGAGCAGCTGGACGAGGGTCAGCGCGAACGGGAACGCCGTTCCTGCCACATCGCGTTTACCATTGGACTGCGAGTATGGGAGAGATGGGGAGACTTACCTGGTCCACGGCTACCCGTTTGAAACAAGGTGGAGGCGGAGTGTCAGCGGTGGGAAGTGTCGACGGGATGAAGAAGAAAAGACGCACCTTGTCACGAGGTTTTTGGAGACAACGGCGGGCTCTTCGACGTATTCAAAATCTGTACATGCATAGCGCTTTGTAATTTGGATAACCAGGCGGAGAGCGAGGTAGCGAACCTTTATCGAGCTGATCTTTGACGCTTGGATGTGAAGTCAAAGGCTGCTTTGGCAGTTTCGACGTCTTCGCTGCGAGGCTGCCTGGACCACCAATCGATACTCAGAAACACGCCAGACGAGGGACAAAGGAAAGACGAAACTCACCCGCACAGATCATACCGACAAGCTTGTTACTTTCGATGTACTTCTTCACGAGCTCCTGCACCGAGGGGTGGTTCGACATAGTCTCAGCTCCTTTCGCACCGCCGGGAATGACGAGGAGGTCAAACTTGTCCTGCAAATTTACACGATTATAATCAAAAACAGAACTGAGAGCATGAACAAGAACTCACCGGCCCACAATGCGCCAAATCAAGGTAGCTATCAGGCAGAATCCTGACCCCGCGAGAGCACTTCGCCGCTGGTGGACTCACCGCGGCCGTCCCACTGGCGACATCCGGAACAAAAGCGGATGTTACGCTGACGCCACCTCGTACCAGGGTGTCGTATGTGATGGTGCTGCATTCCCACAATTTCAGCTTCAACAACTGTTCACAAACGAGCGTGTTTCGAAAGACGCACAATTCCATCTCCTCTGTCCCATCAGCGATCAGGATCAGCGCTGAAGGCATTCTGGCAGATCAATGTGTTCTGAGCTCTTTGTTGAAGAACTTGGGCCCGCGTATACGGGCTGCGTGGGCCTGAGATCGTCGAAGTCGAGGTCGAAGGAAGCGCGGCGATGACCGCAACACTGATAAATGTTGATGACGTCATCTAACCGTTGGTAGAATAAGAAAATATGCCCCTATCCTTGCACCTCCGACCTTCGACTGAAGTATGGGCGCTTAATCCGGGGGAAGAGGCAAATGGGATTTGTGCTTACAGTTAAGGTTAAGGGGTATTTCTGGGCCCATTCACGGTCTGCGCGTGACAACGGACTCGGAGGGCCAGAGAATCCCACCTCAAGTCTTAAACGCATGCACGCAGCTGTGTGACTGGAAATAAGGTTATAGGGATCATCGGTTTAGGAAGTACGTAGTTCCTGAGTCAACGAGATAGAAGAGAAGGTAGAGAAGGTAGGAACACCGTCTTTTTCCGTTCAGCAGCGGCCTTGAGAATGCCTACAGGAGGTATGCCTCGCGGCCGCTGGCATGTTGATAGCAAGAAGGTTAAACGCAATGGTGGTAGTGGGTCGTGTCTATTCATACTTCCGCCATTAGATTAGAGGGCTAGAATGACCTTAGAAGAGCATTTTGCAGATCGAAACCCCCGTAACACTGCCTCGGGATAGCGGTAAATATACCTAGTTCATTAACATAACCAAACGGAGCTTTAGTATCCACTGTCAGCTGTAGTCTGACCGCGCTCGCGTATTTCTGTGGCGCACGTTGCTCATTCATCGCGGCATTCTTTGAACTTTCAATGCCCACTATTTTCATTCCTATCGAACGATCCTCGTCGCCATCCATTTTACCGACATAAGCGCGACGAAGCCTACGGCTGGGCCGACGGTGAGTCATGTATCAACGGGCGCGTCGCTGAGTCTGGCACGAAGACGCGTCGAGCGTTGTCGCGCGGTGGAACTGGGCCGTCGGGTAACGCCGGCGGGAACTCGGAGGAACGATCGAGTACGTTCCAAAAGGAGTCTTGGACGGGCCTGGCTGCGATCGCGATCTGCGGTCTGGCGTCACGTGCAGCTTCCCCACACTTTTACCCCGCATTTCGGCGTTTTCCGACGCCTCCCAAAACCTCCTTTGGAGCGCCGGGAGGGGTACAAAGAGGTCGCGAAAGTGAGTTTGAGATGGCGTGGGTACGTAGAGACGATTGTAACAAAAAGGAATAGAAGAAAAGACAAGGGAGGTGATTGTAGGTCGTTGGCGAGCGATGGAAGGCTCTAGAAACGCGAATAGGCTCTTTGCGAGTCGCGTGACACGCTTGTGGTGCTCGCACCACCTTGATGTCGTAAGAGGACTATATAAACCCCCCTTTCCTCCCAACTCATCCTCAATACAACCCACAACCACAACTCCTACAATAAAGCACCACAGCTCCAAACTTTTCCCTTATTATCCTCACCGCTCATAATGACCCGCACGGCTCGCGCAGCGTATCCTCGTGCTGTGATCCACGACCGTCATGATTCTCGTTCCGGCCTAGACACCAGCCTGCGCAAGTCCGGCGCCGGCCAGCACAACTGGGGCAGCATTGCCAACGAGCGCGAGCTCGAGAGCGCTGCCTTCGAGGACGAGATACACGACGAGGAGGAAGTCGTCGAGGCCGCCACCGAGAACATTTCGTCCAGCCCTACCTCCTGTGAGTGTCTCACGACGTGATCGGTGCTGCAGTGTCTCATCGAATGACATAGCGGAAGGGGGCAAGCCCGAGATCACTCGCAGCACCAGCAGCCTCTCGGATGACGAGCTCGAGAAGGCGCGTCAGTTCAGGAAGAATGCTTTCAAGAAGACTGGTGGTACGTTGCGTTTCTGGGCCAATGCTCCCGCATATATGGTGACTGTACGACACAGAGATCGACTTGACGGCCATCGCGCGCACTTCCGCGGCTGTGTCCACCTCTCCCCCTCTCCGTGACGACAAGATTACCCGCTCCGTATGTTCTTCCTTTTGTTGTCGTCGTCATTGTCCCCGTGCTCACGACCATCGTCAGACCTCTGCCGGTCTCTAATTTATTAAACACATTGCAATAATTCGCCAACCAAATCATCATCAGACAGTGTAGTAAACCATGTTGCTTCGAAGCATACCAGTTGTATTTGTAGCCCCCAATCAAGTGCATTTGTTGGTCTAACTTTCCGTTGCGTGTATGTGTCCTCGCTCCAAGTGCTGCGGAGCCATCCTCAGAGCCAACTCCCCAACGTATCGCCTAGGCAGTTCAGTACTCAGTACTCAGTACCCGGATCTTGGCCATTCTTGGGGTAGCGAATTGACTCGAGTGTCGAGGTGAAGGCTCGCCGCGAAGGTGGCTTGACAGCCTTGGACTTACGTTTCTGATATCATACTCTATTGAAGGCTCCTGCGTCATGGGGTCAATTTAGTGCCTCACGAGAACACTTCGAAGTGGACTTAGAGACTAAATCCACTTCTTGACCCTATGACGAGCGTCGAAATATTGAAATAGCACCAGCCCAACCTAAGTCGGAGCGCGTAGCAGGGGGGAGAGCAAGACGAACTCCGAGGCAACAAGTCCAAATAGGGGCTAACTTTCCTGTTCTGTAGCTTCGGAAGCTCGGCCGAAGTTCGTTTTTCTTCACAACCTCCACCTTAGGCTTCTGTCCCAAGTCCGAAGTTCAAACATTTCGAGGAATTCGTTATTTCATGCCCTCAGGACGTCATACTCACCTGGCTGTGGCAAGAATGGGCTTCTAACACCGGCGTTGTTCTGTTCTATTTACCTGGAAATGGTTGGCTGGACGGCAGCTAGGGCTCGGGCGAAACAGGATGAAGAGTTTTGGGTGGCATCGCGGTGGTCTGCAGCGTCAATGTGCTCAATACGGCGTGTCGTTGAAGAGGAAGACCCTTCTGGTGCTCATCTGACGCTGCTGGCGAGAATTGTGTTACGGACGCGTGGTTGACCAGGGAACTGGTACCGACGTCCGGTAGGCCTCTTACTCGGGATGATCGTGTCGTCTCAGACGAGAAGGTGTACGAAGGAGTCGCTATCGACACGCCCAATGGTTCAAACGTTACGTTCAACTGCAAGCGCGAAGCACAGTCTCTCTCCTCTCCGGCTGTGCTCGTCAGGCCAGCGCTGAAAGGCATCAGCAAGTGTTTCTCCGGTGTACTTTTATATACCCTTCCTCCCGTTCTGCTGGACACTCGCTTCAGAGAGGCTTGAGACCGTCGACCGACACTTGCTGATGTAGCATCTGTGTTTTCTTTCGTCGTCCAACTGCCCATTTGCAGTTTCGATCCCGGATGGACATAAAGAAAAGTCGCAGGTCTCTCTGGTATTCCACAAGGCAGCTTTGTGGTTAGCAATCGAGCAAGGTTCGCCAACAGGCACGATCTCTCCACCGTGGTCCCATCTGCTTATTGCGAATATGTACAGGAGCATGAGACACTTACCTGCGTCCTTTCTGTTCGTCACCGACGCCAGCGGTCCTTCCCGGACGATGCGTCAGTTCGAAGACGATTCCCAATCGGAGAACACCTACACAATCCGGTGGTAGTTCAAAGTGTGCGCTATTTCGCAAGATTCCTCGATGACTTCTGCTAGTTTCTTTATCAAGTCTTGGTGAACTCAGGGGCGAACTTGGCGATCTATGTGTATGTACTCCCACTTTTCTCACCTGAAAGCCTCAGTCATATTAGTACAATTCAAATTTCGCATTACGGATATGAGGCGCGATCCGTTACTAGCCCTCGCCGAGGACGTCACCAATGCTCTGGCCTTGTCAACTGCCCCGACGGTGCTCATGGTCAATATAATTCCTGCACATGAGTGTTATGGTGGCTCGATAAGAAAATAGGCGCTTAAATTGTTTAGTTCGCTATGTGCCAGCGTGGTTCCCTGGTGGTGGTCACAAGAAGATCGGTGCTAAATGGTCAACAACTCTGGACGAATTGGTCAACAGGCCGTACGAATGGGCCAAGGAGCAGAGGGTGACTCGTTTCTTTGGTTACCTATTACTTCTCCCGACATAGCTCATATTATCCCTACCTTTAGAAACAAGGAACCCCCGGGCCTTTAGTAACCTCTCGCCTTCTGGATGAGACAGCAGAACTAACAGCCGAACGTCAATACGACATAAACTGGTCGGCTGCATCGATGTCCGGTGGTGGGGCCGATCCTATAAATTCTTCCTTCCTTCCGACATCATTGTCTTTTGGATAATATTGCTGTTCGTTTAGACCATGCCGTCCATCATTGTCTTGTTTCTCTTCTATCCAGACGCGATAAGGAAGGCTCAAAAGGAGGCAGACGCCGTCATTGGTCAGGATCGGCTCCCGACATTCTCGGACCGCGAAAATCTGCCATATACGAACGCGCTCGTCATGGAAATCGCCCGACGGCATCCCGCAGCTCCAACTGGTGGGTGCCGCCCAGAAATGCTGCTCTTTCCGACAGCCCCAATATAAGAGCTCCAGCCGGTCCGGATTGCGCCAAAAAACCCGAGAGGTTCTTGGGTCCGAACCCGGAACCGGACCCTTATGATGTCTGCTTTGGTTTCGGGAGGTGAGTGGTGGCATTATTTTCGACCTCTTTTTTACTCAGCCTTTCTCTGATATACTCTGGTCCTGGTTCAACCCGGTACGGTTACTCTATTCCAGGAGATGCCCAGGTCCGTGAGGCTCGATACTTAACATTATGTCGGGACTCAGAGGATGCATCGTGACTTCTTCAGGCCTCGTTCTGGCGGACACCTCAGTCTTCCTTTCTTGCGCCATGTCGCTAGCTGTTTTCGATATCACGAAGGCCGCGGAGAATGGAGAGGGAATTGCACCCATCCACAAACAAATGACCGGGTCTATCAGGTAGCGCGATGATATTTTCCGTTTGTTGATTCCAATCCACGGAAATTTGACACAATCCGTCAACTAAAGCCATTTTCATGTTCAATCACTCCCAGGTCGCCCAAAGCACAAGTCTTGATCGGATCAGAGATTTGAGAATATTTTTAAAACTCGGAAAATGACGTTGCTTTTTGTCGAGTCCTTCCAACCTTCCGGAAGCCCTCTATTTATGCATCAGAAATCCTTGGGTCCGTTGTAAAAAATCCGATACCATCCATTCTCTTGCGAACTCGGCTGTCTGCTCAACAGCGTGGGCTGTACGCCCAGACACCATAGCATCCACCCACTAGTACCTCATCGATGCCCTCACTAGAAGATGAAATCCGCTTCTACCCAGTCCCGTCAAGTAATTCGTCATTAACGACGTCAACGCACAAATTGACGAAGCCATGCGAGAGATCCTCGAACACCGGAGGTGAGGAGTTTCCGAAATGATCGAGGAAACCATCCGGAAACGCGAAAAGGACACCAGCCTCTCGCTGTCCGTTCAGCGGGTTCAGAAGAAATAGAGTATGCCGTCCGTGGGGAAGAGCGCGGGTAATAGTAAGCCGGTGCTTCCCACGTTGGATATGTTGTACGTACTGACTTGAGTGCTAGTATATAAGCGTGAATTTGGCTCGGGGTTGTCGTGGGCCACTGAAATCCTGCCTTCCCATGCCTCCCCTCCTAGCACTGTTGGATGCTGCGCTCCTCGCCCTCGGGTTTGTGCTGCTAAACAAAATGATTAGCAAGAGAACTGCACCGTTACCGCCAGGACCGCGCAAGCTCCTCCTGATTGGGAATCTTCTTAATATGCCTCGGGAGCGCGAATGGCTCACCTTCGCTGAATGGGGTTCAAAGTGGGGTGCGCCAGCATTTGTTGCCGCTACAATTTTTTACTTGACATACTTGACGTTCGTATAGGCGACATAGTCTCTGCCTCCGTCCTTGGACGACAGATAATCATCCTTAATTCTGCGAAAGCCGCCGTCGAGATACTTGATAAGAAGAGTGCGAAGTATTCCGAGCGGCCAGTGCTAGAGCTGATGGGCGAGATCGTTGGGTGGAAGAACGCACTCGTGTTACTCCAGTCTGGAGAACATTTTCGGGCACAGCGCAAACTATTCCGCCAAGCGTTAGGGAGCACCTCCTCCGTGGCCGAGTTTTTTCCTTTATTGGAAAGGGAAACACACAAGTTCTTGAAGCGTGTTCGTGCTCAACCGGACCTTTTGGAAAGTCTCATACATAAGTAAGTATTCTGACAAGACCGCCTGTTGTCTAATATGAACCTCCATATCACAGGACAGCTGGTGCCATTGTCCTTCACATTACCTATGGATACGAGATTCAGGAAGATCAGGACCCGTTCCTTGCCCTCGCGCATGAAGCCACAGAGGACTTTTCCATTGGGTCCTCACCAGGAGGCTTTTTGGTCAATATCCTTCCAGTGTGTAAGTCGTCTTCGACCCCCAATGCAAATGAGTGGACCACATTCAGCTCGCTAATTACAATGACGATATTGTAGTACGCTGTATCCCCGAGTGGCTTCCTGGAGGAGGGTACAAGAAGATTGGAGCGATATGGGCAAATACTATGAATGAAATGGTCAATCGTCCATATGACTGGGTCAAAGAACAAATGGTAGCTCATCTTCATTCTCCAGTCGTCTTGTAGCCATAGGGTCTAAATTTTTTGGCCTTTAGATGCTTGGAGCAGCTGAACTCTCGGTGATTTCTCGCATTCTGGACAGTGAGCCAAACTTGACACCAAATCGCGAGCATGACATAAAGTGGCTGTCTACCTCAATGTATGCTGGTGGCGCTGATACGGTAAATATCGTACCCTCCCCCGTTATGATTACTACGCGAGTCTAACAACAGCTCCATATGTAGACCGTGTCTTCAATCCGCGCGTTTTTCCTGGCGATGGTCCTCTATCCGAATGCGATGCGGAAAGCTCAGGAGGAGATAGATTCTGTCGTCGGTCCCGAGAGACTTCCTAAATCCTCTGACCGCGATAACCTCCCGTATACGAATGCCCTCATCATGGAAGTCATGAGATGGCACGCTGTGGCTCCGCTCGGTAAGCCAATTCCTGCAGGCATGCATTTCTTTCTAAAAGAGGAAACGAAGGGGCGCCACACTGCGTTAAGGAAGATGACGTCCATAATGGCTATTTTATTCCTAAAGGCGCTATGGTAATGGCGAATGTCTGTTAAATTTCAATCTCGACCAACCTGGACGCTCTTATGATGCCAGCATTATTCACCAAACTTATCACAGGAACATGCTGCACGACCCGAAAGTCTACCCGGATCCGTTCAACTTTAAGCCTGAGAGGTTCTTGGGTCCACACCCCGAACCGAATCCATACGACATATGTTTCGGTTTTGGGAGAAGGTAAGCACGCACGCCGGAGTCTTCCGTGCAGCGTACCCCTTTGATAAATCATACTGTTTTCCTTGCGGATATTCAGGATATGTCCCGGTGAGTCATCCCCAATTTCTAGCATCGCTATCTCTGTGATTGACAGAATGTAGGTCGCATTCTAGCAGACGCATCGGTCTTCCTCTCTTGCGCCATGTCTTTAGCTGTTTTTGATATCAGACCGCTTACTGAGAACGGCAAGACGATCATACCTGAACACGAACAACTAGCTGGTACCGTCAGGTAGGATATTGAATTTAAATATCTGCCTGAATGTTGGTGTCCCTTACTTAGTTTTGTTAGCCACCCAAAGTCATTCAAGTGCTCAATCAAACCCAGGTCGCTCAGGGCAGAGTCTCTGATCAACTCCGACCGATAATCATAATGTACAAACTTCATGATGAGGCTGTCTCTGAAATAGGCGCTGGTCCGGACCGGACTGCCGCTGGACCCCCCAAGTAGATCACGTTTGATTTCATGGATTTTCTAAGTCAATATTGAAAGGCGCCCTGCAGTCACATACACTTTCTCCTCAATCACGGATGAACGAGGATTTTGACTGTACAGCAAACCGGAAAGCAGGACGTCAATAGAAGTGAACAAAGCGTGAATGATGCCGAGCGCCAGCTTACTCTGTTCGTCCTTCTCATTTATCAAAGCCTTCAGCCCCTTCTCGACCACGTCTTCAAGCGCAATCTTTCGCGTTATGAGGTCCTCGAGTCCTTTTATCTTCCCAGACTCTACCGCCTCCAACAGCTCCGGATGGTCGTCGCGATAAACAACGCTACCTGCAAAAGGCACTCAGACGGTCCATTATCGCCCTGTGCGCCTACTCGATCAAGGACATACCAGTAACTGTAATCTCTCTCAACACGACCAAATTCAAATCCACGCGCGGCTTCTCTTCCCAAATACCCACAAGCACGAATAGGCCGTGCGGGCGCACACTGAGCAGAGCAGCGTCGACGGCAGAAGGGACAGCTGCAGCATCAAATGCGACGTCCACGCCGATGTCGTGCGTCGCCTGCAGGACGGCATCGACGACAGGAGTGGACAAGGAGGAAGGGTCGAGGGCAAGCGTTGCACTGTGCTTTAAAGCAAGCTCGCGTCGGATCTTGGCAGGTTCGGAGACGATGATGGTGGTGGAAGGGTCGAACGACCTGCGGGAGTTGGGGTTGGTATCGGGGCAAGACAGGAAAAGAAAGAGGGGATTCACCGGAGGACTTTCAAAAGGAACAAGCCAATCTGGAAGAGAGAACTCGGTCGTAAGCGTACTCAGAGTTAGGGGACAAGCAGACTCACAGGTCCAGCGCCGACTATGAGCGCACTTTGGCCGGGTTTAAAGCCAGAGCGTTTGACGGCGTGCCAGGCGACGGCGAGTGGTTCGATCATGGCCCCTACTTCGACTATTCCGAGTAACTTGACGTGATTCCTATCTATGAGGGCAAAGAAAGGGAAACATACGAGAAATTGCCTTGGGCAGGATATGAACAAGACGCGCATCGACCGCGATGAACTCCGAAAGCCCACCGCCCCAACCTCCGATTCCCTGGTATGCTATAAGCTAAAAGTTCTACAGAGGAGGGGAGGATTAAGCTTACAGTCCCATTGGTAAGAGGACACACATTGCTCAGATTGTTCGAGCAGCAATGACAGTCGCGTTTGCGGCATGAAATAATCGGTTCGCTGAAGTTTCGAAGCTCTGGAGAAGTAGATGTCGAGGGTGCCAATCACGCACATTACAACATTCTGTCCGACTTGGAATTTGCTGTCGAAGCCGCCTCCAATATCTACGATGGTGCCAGAGATTCTTCGTGAATGAGATGAGTGTGCATTAAAGGTATGAACTGAGTAATGAAGGACGCACTCATGGCCCAGAGTAATGGGAAGTGTCTCCCCAGATAGCTCATTTGCCTCAGTCAAGGTTGGAAACTTGGAAATTCGGGTCAAGTATGCGTGAAGGTCGCTTCCGCAAACTGTTGGATTGTGAGTATGCAAGCTTGAGCAGCGAGCTTACTGTTGGCTACATACTCCCATTCCTTAATCGAAAAGCACCATTTGATTATGGTCTGGACAACATAGGGCACACATTCCAAAGACTAACCAAGAAATCTGGGCTTTGTTACGCTTTTAAAGGACCCAGATATGCCACGAGCCACTCGCCTTGACCTTCACTTGGCCCGACTTTGCTTCGGGCTCGGGTATCTGTTCGACGCGGACGTCTCCTGGGGCGTAGTATCTTGCTGCCTTCATGATGCCGAGACGAAGGAAGGAAGAGTGTGACGTTGGACGACCCAAAGTTTCCTTCAGGGTAATATAGCTCCAGGACTTGACCTCATGGCAGGTAAAAATACACCAATGAATTAATATCGTGTCAAAAAAGGCACTTGGACGCCTTTTTGAACGCGGTGCTCTTAAAAGAAGCTACTTACTAATATATAGAAGCCGTCCACCCGTACAATATTCAAAGTCTTATATTACCATGAGGTACTTCATTTAACCACAGGCGTTCAAGTATCTACAATCTATGTATCTGGCCTGACAGAGAGTTTCTGATATCACTCGGTGGCTGTCCAATGACTGCTGGTGGCCAGGAGTCAATCCATGAGAACAAGTCATAGCTTCATAGCTTCTAGAAGCACTCTATCTCCCAAAATTCCCCTTAACTCATGATTCACGGCACTTTGAAGGAGATCTTCATCCACGTTGATGGTCTGCCGTTGGCAAGTTATCTTGAGCGCTCCGAGAAAACCGGCGACGCGTTGCGTGGACGCGTGACAGATACTGAGATAGGGGCAATTCTGATGTGTTTGCACGTGACAACGCCGCGTTGATGTCGTGACTTGTCCATCTTTTATCTCCCAGACGTGGACACTGGATCTGGAAACCACATAAAAGGTTCAAAATATTGTGTATGTTTCAGCGGACGTAGACGTAAAGTCGTCAAGACCCAGCTCCTCGATCGTTCACCTCGGTTGGAAGGAAGACTACGTTCGGACTACGTGTCAGAGGAGCCAGTTCTCCGAGTCTCGCCGAGGCAAAACATGATGGTCTTGGGTGCGTTTTCTGATTAATTTGCGTATTCAGCCTGTTGATCACCCCTCTAGACTCTAGTCTTTATCTTTAGAATTCGCTGCCTCCAACACCGTAGTCACTGGACCTTCTAGGATCTCCTTTTGTCCAGCCTATTATCCGGCCATGATATGTCTATGCTTCCGGAACACCACATCCCGCATTTTCTGTGATGAACATATTCAAGAAGCCGGAAATGGTGAGGTTACCCCGGTACACGATAAATGCAGACTCTGAATCACCGAGCTGACTTGGATTGGAGCTCTTATGGATTCGCGAGATGCGTTCATTTATAAAGCGGGGATCAGCATCTGACCGTCCATTCTTGTTTGCATCCATCATGGCCAGACTACTCACAATTCTCGACGTCGCGTTGCTCTTCTTCGGGGTGTTCTTGGTGAATCGACTCGTCAAGAGGAAGTCGGCACTATTAATGCCGCCGGGCCCGCGAAGGCTCCCTCTTCTCGAAAATCTCTTGGATATGCCGACGACCCATGAGTGGCTCAAATTCTCGGAATGGGGTGAAAAATGGGGTGCGCATTCCTCATGAAATATCTGGATTTAGTCCTAACTAATCTGGTGCAGGCACTATCGTCTCGTTATCAATCCTCGGTCAACCGATAATCATCGTCAACTCTGCAAAAACCGCCACGGAGATGCTAGATAAGAAGAGTTCTATATACTCTGATAGGCCAGTGGTAGTGATGGGGGGCGAGCTCGTCGGGTGGAAGGACACACTTGTTATGCTGGCCTACGGAGAGCGCTTCCGCAACTATCGCCGAATGCTCCATCACGTCGTTGGAACGCCGGCCGCTGTGTCCGAGTTCTACCAGGTCGAAGAGAAGGAGACGCGTCACTTCTTGACGCTCGTCCTTGCGGAACCAGACCTTCTGGCCGAGCATATTCGCAGGTGACTGATGTCCGGCCAGTTGTTCGACGTCATTCACTCATCCTGAATTTCATGTCAGGACTGCTGGAGCCATTATCCTTCGTATTGCGTATGGGTATGACATCGAGGGGAATCACGACCCCCTCGTCAAGCTGGCAGACGAAGCCACAGAGCAGTTCTCGCTCTCGACGGCCCCAGGAGGATTTTTGGTGAACCTTGTACCCCCATGTAAGTGGCTGAGAACAACCGATGCCTGTATCACTCACTCCTTGTCGTTCAGTGCGTTATCTCCCTTCATGGTTCCCTGGTGCCGGGTTCAAGAAGACGGCCAAATTATGGGCACAGACATTGAACGCGATGACCAACAACCCCCACGAGTGGGTGAAGGAGCAAATGGTTAGTCTTACTTTCGTTTCTTGTCCGGGTAGCGTAGTATATATCAATACGTCGTTCTGCCGCAGAGAAATGGGACGGCCGAGATGTCCTTTGTCTCCCGCCTTTTGGAGGAAGAAAGCACCGAACCGACGCCTGAACGCGAACACGAAATCAAGTGGTCAGCCGCCTCTCTGTATTCTGGAGGTGCGGACACGGTAAGCTCGTTCGAGTGCCGCTAATCCAAGAAAATCATCTTGATCTTGTTTAGACTGTATCTTCGATTTACGCGTTCTTCCTCGCGATGGTCCTCTTCCCGGAGGTTATGCGAAAAGCGCAGCAGGAGCTAGATGCAGTGGTTGGCCCAAACAGACTACCTACCTTCTCTGACCGTGAAAACCTGCCATACGTGAACGCGCTCACTTCGGAGGTCCTTCGATGGCATACAGTGGCCCCGACCGGTGAGTCCTTTTCGTCGAGCTTACGCCCTTTTACTGACGCGAGACATGAAGCAGCGCCGCATCGCGTCACGGAGGATAACATTCATGATGGGTATTTAATACCGAAAGGTGCCTTGGTCATCCCAAATGTCTGGTCAGACAACTATTGAACTTCGGTTTGTCCCTTTCTGATCGACACTTTTTTAAAACAGGCAAATGTCACACGACCCGAAGGTGTACTCGGACCCCTTTGCGTTCAAGCCAGAGAGATATCTGGGTGCACATCCAGAGCCAGACCCACGCGAAGTGTGTTTTGGATTCGGTAGAAGGTGAGTATCTCATGTATCATTTATAGCCTCTATTCTTCTAACGAGTGATTTCAGGATCTGCCCAGGTGAGAAAACGCAGCTAAGGACGCCTACATTGGAGCTCACAGGTCTCTGGTAATCATCGATCTAGGTCGCATCCTAGCAGATGCGTCAATTTTCCTGTCATGCGCCATGTCGCTCGCGGTGTTCAATATAAGAAAAACTGCCAAGGATGATACACCTTTCAAGCATCCCCACGAGCAGACGACGGGGATTATCAGGTGGGTGCTCAGAAAGCTTTTTTTCTAGTCTGTTTCTGATCATAAAACGGGCAATTCACCAGCCATCCCCTGCCCTTCAAATGTGTAATCTCGCCGAGGTCACCGAAAGCAAAGTCGTTGATCATGACTGAAGAACTGTGAAAGCAGAACGGAACTCTTCTACTTCTATGCAACGCGCCCGACTACAGTAGGTTATATTTAATTGTAACTCACAGCGTCTCGATGATCCATCATGTTGATGGTTCTACGGAAGCTTGTCGATAGGGGTAAGACCTGACAGGCGCCTAACAAATTTGTCTGAAGAACTCTAAGTTGATCCTAAGCTAAACGTAATAGTGTTCGAATCCTGGAAGAAATCCAATGATACAATCCCTGACGGAAATCTCTTCATCGAAAGAAATCTACACTCGTCTTGCTCTACATCTCGTGGATATTAGAGGCTTTGCGCAAAGCCAGCTGGAGCCAGTGGTGGCTCAAATGCGTTGCGCTGAGACCTTTAGCCAGCAGAACCTGAATACCAGACCAATGAATGCCATATATTAATATTACTTACATCTCTCTATAGACTCATATTTGCTGGAGAGCCCCACGCGATATCAGTCTGTGGGGGCGGTTGATCAACGGTTGATCTCGGTTGATATTTTCTGCTGGCTCAGTTTCCATATATAGGTTAGTTTCTGGAGACTGCCGTACCTGTACGGATGAATTCGATGAAATACTTGCACTGTCATTGAACTCCCCTGGCATCCAGACATACATGGTGCTACATAAGACTAAGTTAAAAGCATAGTCGCCAATTGGCCACTGCTGGCTACATGACACAGCGCAACGTTTTTGAGCCAGCACTGGCTCCAGCTGGCTTTGCGCAAAGCCTCTATTGCCGAGCCCACAATTGACGTCAAAATATCACCAAACTGCACAGCATCCAAGGCTGTCCTTAAACCCCTTCCCCGAAGTAACTGCGAACCCTAGAAGTATTAATTCCCCTCACCACTGGCCAGTCAAAGAGACACAGAGCTAATTAATATGAACGTGGAAGCGACCTTCTCAAACATAGACTGCAATCCTGAGGTGTGACTGTTGCCCGAATTATCTCTCTTCTACTATGATCTGACTCCTCGGAGAAGCATTTCCCCAAGACATTTTCAGATTGGAAAGCATTAGTCGATCCTAGTCGTAAAGGTCAACGAGCGCAGGATTTCCAACCCCATGAGTGTTGGTGGTATCCCTGGTTCGCCCTTCGGGCATTCTTCGAGACGAAGGGCTACACTCTCTTCGAACTGGATACAACTGACTCCGGTTCGCGACCTTGTATTCCTGGTCCCCCTTCCAAAGACTCCTTTGGTTTGTATGGGTCCGAAACTCGGAACGCCAATGTTGTGCCCCATACAGAATTCTTCCATGTACGTCTCGTGGCCCTTCTCAGTGACACTCGCGGACACTGAGATATATCAGCATGGAATCGCTGTTGCAGCTCGAGATGGGTGAGCTGACTATTCCCAAAAATCGGATTGGTACTCATCGATGAGATTTCTATAGGAGCAATCGAGATGTAGTCATCAAACTCCTGGGGAAGCGGTCGGACTCTCCGGATATTTCAGACGAGTATCAGCTTCTCTGCTTATTGAACACGGAATTGGCACGAGCAGACCAATGTAACGCGACAGTTCCTGTTCTTAAATTTATTGATTACGAGGATTGGAAGTTCGCTGTTATGCCCATGTGTTGCGGCTCAGCAGCGTATCCCCTGCTGACGTCCGAAGAGTGCTTGAATTTAGCTTCTCAATTACTTCATGTAAGATTATTATTCGCCCCTCTGCTACATTTTGTGCTGATATCGAGGCGAGTTAGGCCTTGGCTTATCTCCACGAGAAGAACATCGCACATCGAGTGAGCTTCCAAGTATTCGACCACGCCATGCAAACCTTTACTTACAATGCTTCCAACTTCCCCAGGATATTTCGCCCGACAACTTAGTGATGAACTACCACGGTCACCTTCCGGATCTCTTTTTTTGGGGCCAGGGAGACGACGGATTCGGTGTCCCTATCCCGATTGAACCTGTCCCCGGATTCCGTTCTACATTTCCAGTCAAATATTCGCTTATCGACTTTGGGTATTCGGTGTACTTCCCGCCTGATGCTCCACGTTCGGAGCGCCTCATAAGCGAGCGCCGTGGTCGTCCCACCCGCGCACCAGAAGTTGACAGTGACCAGTTGTATGACCCTTTCGCCGCGGATGTATACCAAGCGGCGCAGATGATCTTCAGCTGGTTCGGCGTAAGTGTCCTTTTTTCAAACACTCTCGGCCGCCTTTCGAAGCTGATTAATCATGTAAAATGCAGTGGAGGATTCTCGATGAAGTCCCGAAACTGCTGGACCTCATGCATGATATGACGAGCGCCAACCCTGCTGATAGGATTTCAATGGACTCGGCTGCGTCGAGAATGAAGACACTATATGACGAACTTCCCCCTCGAGAGCAGCTGACCAATATTTCTACCCAGTACCGATCCCAACTCACAAGCAGCTGGCTGAAGCCATGCCAAAAAGTTGAAGGGACCCCACCTTCATTTTTACTTCTGCAGTGATACAATGCCGTTCAACTTCAAGTTGATACTTAGCTTTCTTATTTAGCGACGAATTTGTCATGAAGCAGTCTAATAACAGCCATGAAATAAAAGATAACAATAATCGACTTACGCCCTGAGGTGCTACATTTATGACTCAAGAAGCCTACAGGCGAGCGCACGCACCTCTGAATCATTTGTCTAGGCACGGTCATGGGGTGATTGCGGGACCCAGATTATGACAGGTTTATGGAGAATGTCGGCGGAGAAAAGATGGACCCGAGCACGTCGTAAGAAGTCTAGAAGCTAGACAAAATGGGAACTTGAAAGTGCGGTCGCACTTTTATCAAGGACACAGTCATGGTGTCTGCGGTTCGCCTCGTGTTTGGATGCCACAGACAACAGGCTCAGGCCCTCGACTGAGCTGTGAAATGGTGCTGGTGGATCCTTCGCACATCCACTGAGTCACTATTCTGACACAGGGATGCCGATCTCAAATTTATGCTTCTGTGTTGTACGTCAGACTCTGCCAAAGTTCACTTGATTCGTCCAGACACAGCACCGTTATTCCTTAGATCCATTCGTCTAGCAAATTTGGAGGGCCTAAGGGGGGATTTTCATTCCCAACTGAAATAGCGACTAAACACCTCTCTGCTCTCACTATGGTGTGCTTAATACTGCGTCTATTCACGCTGTGCAAGTCGTGCTGTGAAACGGGCGCCTATTTGCGATTAGCATCATTACGGAATTTCCCGGACAGAACGTCAGTCCACTGACATGTACCCACAAGCTCACCCCTGTCTCTTTGGCTCCTTTCTGATAGGACACGTTAAAACCTAGGTCTTGTCAGATATATCAGGGTATGATGCTTGTTAATGCCAAAAAAGTGCTCAAATTGACTCAACGCCTGAGCAATTTAGAATTTGTACACTGGAATCACACGAGAGCCCACAGCACCATCCAGCGTTCAACCAGTCTCCCGCCCTCTGAGATCTGAGATCTGAGGTCTTGCACGTCCTCAGTTGGACAATAAGATCACGCTGTGCCTACCGATATCTCATGGAGAATCAATGCTCCTTATAGAAGATAATAAGCCACTCTATCTCCCTTGTTGTCTATTTTCCGATCTATTCGAGCGTTGAAAGGCAAGGGACCATCATGCACTTGAAGAGCTAACCGGTTGTCAGTTACCGATTATCATATCGCTCGATAATACCAGAATATTTTCGTAACACAAGATATTACATTGAAACGAGGGCAACACAAGTATATCATAAAAATAGAATCTGAAAGGACGTGAAAGCAGAAGGACCATAGAGCTCTCCCAGGGACGACTTCAGAATGACCACTATGAACTCGATAATCTACTACTGCCGAGTAGCCCTTTCAAGTTGGCGGTGCTCCAGGTAGCGGGAAACCCTCCTTCCACTCGAGAGGATGAAAGACACCTGGTAAGTCGTTCTTTCTCGGGTTTCAGGATCCTGAGATGAATATCTGTTAGAAATATTGCAGAAAATACCAGCAAAGTAACATGGTACCGAAGGAAGTGCGTCACGGGGTGATATGAAGCCGACTTGGTCGTAGAACTCATGGTTCATGTCGATAACTCGAACGTAACCCTAAGTAATGTCGGTAAGGCCTTGATGAGGAAAAGCGACCGCCGACGTGCCACTCAAAGCCGGTCATGGACTCACCGAATAATAATTGATGTAATTGTATTGCACGTAAAATGGCTGAGCACCGGGATAGAAGTTGTTCTGACCGGACATGATAGCGAAGGGGGTGGTGTCACTAAGAGGCGAAGAGGTGAAGAAACAGCGAAACTCTCGCTGCGAAATTTGTATCTCTCGAAGACCTGCCTCGTGGTAGAGAGAGTCATGAACGGTGACGCATCACAAACACTGCAGGACTCTCTTTGGGTATAGATCTTCGATACAAGAAGCGGGCTGGGCCAACGCTGGGCGCTCATCAACGTTCTTGGCGGCTAGTTGGACCCACGATTGATGACCAAACACGACCAAACGACACAGCAACCTTGGAACGAACGAACTTCCAACATCAGGCCCAGGATTCTCCCCACCCCCCATACTACTGCGCGATTCAGAGACTTTCCCTCTTTTGATAGTGAAAAGGACATCTGCTAGAAGGATTCTAGCAACATGACTGTCGGAAATATAGAATGCAAGCTTGAGGTATGCCTATTTCTTGTCGTCGTCCTAATCTGATGTCGTTCGAGAAGCATTTCCCCAAGACAGTTAAAGAGTGGAAAGGACTTGTTGTACCCGTTCGCGAGGGCAAAAGGGCTCAAGATTACCAACATCATGAGTGTTGGTGGTATCCTTGGTTCGCCCTTCGACCATTCTTCAAGAGCAAGGGCTACACTCTTTTCGAGCTGAACGTGAACGATTCGTCCTGCCCACCTTTGAATCCTGGAACCCCTTCTTCTGATTCGTTTGGTCTGTATGGGTCAGAATCTAGGAATGCGCATTCCATGCCCGACACAGAGTTCCTGCATGTAAATTCTGATGCTTCCATGACATTTGCAGGCGCTGATATCACAGTAGTGTGGCATTGCTGCTGCTGCTCGTGACGAGTAAGCTTAATATTTGCTAACAATTATACTAGGAATTGATAAACGCGTCTCCTTTTCACCAGGAAGAACCGAGATGTGGTCATCAAACTCCTCGGAAAGTGTTCGGACTCACCCGACATTTCAGCCGAGTATCAGATTCTATGTTTATTGAATACAGAATTCATGCGAGCGGACACCAGGAACGCGACTGTCCCTGTGCTCGAGTTTATCGATTATGAGGACTGGGAGTTCGCTGTAATGCCCATGTGTTGCGGTGCATCAATGTACCCCTTGCTCACCTCGGTGGAATGCTTGGACTTGGCTTCACAAGTACTCCATGTAAGTGTGCCTTTGTCCCTGCTTTCCGTGATTTATTTCTTCTTGTGCTGATATCGACATGATTCAGGCCTTAGCTTTTCTTCATGAGAACAACATCGCCCATCGAGTAAGTTTCCGAGGCGCTGTTGATCATGCAAAGACGTCACTCAGACACGCTTTCAACCCTTGACAGGATATCTCACCCGAAAACATAATGATGAACTACCATGGCCAGACGCCAAATCTCTGCGCCTGGGGCGGAGAGAACGGCTTCCCGATGAAAATTGAACCTGTGCCCGAGTTCCGCTCAACGTTCCCAGTTAAATATTCTCTCATCGACTTCGGATACTCAGTACACTTCCCAACTGACGCTACACGCTCCAATCGTCTCGTGAATGACCGCCGTGGTCGTCCCACCCGTGCACCAGAAGTCGATGGTGACCAGCTGTACGACCCCTTCGCCGCGGATGTATACCAAGCGGCCCAGATGATCTTCAGCTGGTTCGGCGTAAGTAGCATTTTCCCAACTCTTTCGAACCACCATGCGGGCTTATTGACGACGTCAAACGTAGTGGAAGATCCTCGATGAAGTCCCGAAACTGCTGGACCTCATGCATGATATGACGAGCGCCAACCCTGCTGATAGGATTTCAATGGACTCGGCTGCGTCGAGGATGAAGACACTATACGACGAACTTCCCCCTCGAGAGCAGCTGACCAGGCGGGAAATTGAATACCAATATTTCCATCCCGTGCCGATCCCAACTCACGAGCAATTGGCTGCCGCGATATCGTCCGTGCGGAGAGATTAATTGAGAGGCCATCCAGTGATCTTCGTCAGGCCTGACTTCCCTCCTGACACTTCTCACTACCAGGTGCAGGTTGAGCGCTTGAGCATGCAACATGCACACTACATCGCGACTCGGAACTTGATATGTAGGACCCGATGAATTACGATGAATTATTCCTTCTCTTGGAATCTGGAGGCGTCCTCATTCTCATTTGTCGTCTCTCGTTCGGGTCGTCAATGAGGCAGAACAAATCCTTAATATTTGCACTGTATATACGCTGACCCTGATTCTACATATTAGTCAGTAGAAACTAGTAGAATAGTGTATGAACATAATGTAAAATGATATCCCGTCTAGCGCCGAGCGGATGAGCTTTGGAAGCAGTGTCTGCAGTCAGATCTATATCGACACCTCAGCGGTTGACGGCGTCACAACGAAAGGCGGAGGCACAACCAATGCCTGTCCTACCACCGCACAACCTGTCGATGTATCATTGAGTCGCACGCGCTTTGCCTCATCATTGTTCTGGCGCGGTTCTTCAAGAGGCCGTTTCTGCGCGGACGCGTCTTCGTGCGTGGTCAATGCCGCTGCGGCGAGACGAATAAGTGAAAATTTAGGGCACGAACAGACAAGATCGACAAACCGTATGCTTTCTTCTGCTCGGGTAATGGTCTGAAATAGGGTTGCGCAAGCCAATGCGGCATCACTCTGATTCCAGTAACGGGGTCAATGGTAATAAGATCTCTGATTGGTTTGCCAACGGCTGCTTTCTCATCTCGCTGGAAAGATGACGGTCAACGAGCTCATAAAGGAATAGACGAAAAGAAAAAAGTTCACCTCCATCCTCTCTTTCATCTCCTTGCACACGGTCACATACGCCTCGATATCTTCCTTCACTCTCTTCGGGTGTACCCTCGCCTTGCCCAATGTCTCCCTCAGATCTGTCTCTCTCCCCAGAGCAGGGCGCATTATCTTGAATAGGTGCCCCTTGATCGCGCTCACGCTCGTCGCAGTCTTCAGCTCCTTCGCGATCTCCAGATACTCCAGGGCCAGGTCCGCATGCCGAGGCTGTCGCCTCAGGATCTCCTCGTCCATGGCATACACCCCTGGCTCCAACGGCCGTCCGATCCCAGCGAACAAGGCGGGGTTGTACAGTTGCCCTTCGGCGCTCATGACCCCGTCGCACCCCGTCTCGTCTAAACACCGCTGGATGTCCTCCTGGTATAAGATGTTCCCGTTGGCGAACACTGGCACGGAGACGGCTTTCTTGACAGCACGTATCTTCACCCAGTCGGCCAGGCCGCTATTCTGTCCGCGTTGCTCGCGTAGCCGGCCGTGACAGGTGAGAATCTGAGCTCCTGCTCGCTCGAGCATCTTCGCGTACTCTACTGTCTTTTCGATGGTTGGGAACACGCGGAACTTGGCCGTGACGGGGATAGAGAGATTGACATGGAGGGTGTTGACTGAGGGGTTCAGGTACTTAGAAAGTAGGACAAGAGGGTAAATGAAAAATAGACTCACTGAGCTTGTATATTAGCTCCCACTCATCCTGCAGGAACGACCCGTAGCGCCCCTTCCGTGCTATCTCCTGCGGACATCCCAGGTTCAAATCGACAGCGTCACAGTGGTCTTGCACTGCTAGAGCAGAGGCGAGGAGCTGCTCAGGGTCGTTGGCGCAAAACTGCACGATGAGAGGCCGGTCTGTCTTCGGGTCTCCCTCCTCACCATTGATCATGTCAAAGTTGGCCTGTCGGTAGGCCTTATTCGTCGAGTCGACGAATATCTGTAGTTCGAATTAATTCGGATATACGTGGTGCATTTTCTCGACGCTGACCTTTGCATTGATCATTGGGGTGTAGATGAGCTGGAAAACTTCTTCAGCTCCGCATTCGCTGGCACTCCGTTGTTACTCACCTGAGCACCGTATCTTCTAGACAATCTCCTCCACGCCTACGGGTAATATGAACGTTTATTCGCTGAAAAGTGATGACAAGACGCACCAACTCACTCTGATCCACCATCGGCGCAACGATGTATTTCGGACTTCCTAGTACATCCCTGTAGAAATCATATCCTCCGAGCTTCCTGGGTTTGGACGTCGTCGATTCCGACATTATTGAAGCCTTAAGAGAGGTGGAAAGGGCGCTCACGGCGCCGCGTACAGCTTTGAGGAAACCAATGGTGGAAGTAGAAGCCAAGGAACATTTTTTCTCTACGTAGTTCACACATGCGGATTGGTCGGTCCGACAAAATAAATCGCAAAGCAGAGCTAGCTGCAAAGAACGACAAAAAGCAGATTTAAGTATTGCTATGAAACTCCAAGGAGGCTACGATGCAATGTATAAACGGAATGATCGACCAGTACGACATACTGAGACGTCTCCAAAAGGGAGCCTTGCCTGGCAAACGACTCGAAGGCCTGATAGACTCTGGTCTCAGAATTCTCTAATACCCACACGTAGTCGTTGTAAAGCTCGAGGGAGAGTTCCTCGAGAGCCGGCAGTTTGTCGCACATCAGCAAGATCGGTTTCTGAAAAGGTTCAAAGTGAGAGAGATAAGGGCCGAATCAAGAAGCGAAAACACACGAGAGATTCTTCCATCTGGGTTTCGGCCCCGTAGGAAAGAGGGATGCGGACAAGTTTTCCCATGTCGACAGTCAGAGTCAATCGACGCAGGTGCTTGAGTTGAGATAAGACGAGAACAACGCGTTCTTCGAATGGGCAGCTCTGCGGGCCCGGGTCCCGGGGAACAATGGTGAGCTCCACTAGACAACTTGCCACACGAGGAACAAGCAACTGTAAGTTTTATGGAGTGGAGGGTCATCGAACCAGATTGAATCACTGCGTAAAAAGGATATCGTCAGGCTATTCACGTCTTGGGTCTTTTGGAGGTAGGCAAGAAAAGACGCATCCCGCGAAGTGTCAGTGAGGATATTGCTGAGACGAATACCGGCATCAGAGAAAACCGTCCATAGGTTCCTGCCGGTCAAAGACCCGTCTAGCGCCGGTTTAAGAAAATGGTGTTCGCATTCAGCGTTGTAGATGCAGAAAGACACCAACTTGCGTAGGTGAGCAAGCGAGGAAGTCAGGCTGTCTGATGTTACGGACACATTGTTCAGTGAAAGGTGCTTCAGCGGTAGGGGTGACGTGTTGGCATCGACGACAGGTAGAACATGGGCTAGCGACGGTAAGCGCATGTCGACCTCGAGACCAGATAATTGCGTGTATTGGCGAATAAATTTCGACAATGAGCTTTCTATGAGAGGTTGGGGCTGTGTGGGGAAGGAATGCAATCGTATAGAGAAACGGTGAAGATTCGACAGCGATGGCAGCTCAAAGTTAGGCCAGGAATAATCGGGAAAGTGGATAGTTAGGTCGGTCAAGGGCAAGCTCTTCAGCCCCTCCAATACAAGTTCGGGCATCCATATTGGGTATTTAAGACCAAAGCTCCAGCTGAAACCATTAGGAGCAGCTCTCACAGGATAGACAGGACTCACATCACCCTCGAAACCCTTTCGAACGACCGGATTGCCGCCGTAAGATTTTTGAGCATAGCCCGCTCTAACTGGCTTAGCACGTTCGTTGGGTCGTATTCAGGGTCGTCGGAGTAGTCGATTACTATGGCTTGCGCAAGTCTACTGGCCGAGGAACCACCAGCCGCAAGAGCTTTCAGTTGTGAGGCTTTGTTCCTTTGCGTATGACTGAAGCTACCAAGGGATATGGTGGCCAGTTGCATAGGTTGGGCAACCTTTTTGAAGCGTCGAGAAACCAAACATAGATTCCCTTGAACCTTCACGCAATCGGACGTGTTCCGACACTGAAAGAAGGGATCGTAAGAACGTAATGACAGTTCAGGAAATGGAGTTCCAATATACCCAGTAAAAGATTTCGCGTAGCAGTTCCGTTGGGAGTTGCTCAACAGGAGATTCGGCGTCGGTTCCGACAGGTTCCACAGGTTGCTCGGACTTTGCAGAATGAGATTTTTTTGCTTTTCTAGCCATGAGAGGATTTTCTACGATGGCGTGTCACCGGGTAGCCGTTGTTGTTCCAGGCTTTCTTTGACCCTGTCCTGCGGCAGACTGATTGCTCGACGCAAGTCTACACTATAAGCATGCAGAGTCGGTCAACCGGTCACGGTGGTTACTGGCAGGTTAAAATCCAGCAGCGGCCGGAACTTGCCGTGGATAATGATCGGCAGCCGGCTCCTGACGGCACGTCTCGACGGTGCACCCTCAGCAACTTGAACTCTAAAATTTCTTCCCCGGGGACAAGTTCATGGTCAGCCTGAATTACAACGACAACTTTAGTGTGGGCTTTCTTTGCATTTCTCGGGGTATTCAGACATGACACCTTTGTACGAACGACTGAGACGAGGAAACATACCTACCAAACGACGTACTATTCATACTTCGTAGCTACTCAACTTCCGTGAACGTGCGAACAGATCATCTTTGACATAGGTTTAAGATGCGGTGATGCGAGTAACCGTAGGGATCGGCGGGAAGACATCAGTCGGGGGCTTGGCAGTGGTAGGTTGAGGAGGAGGTGGGGGAGGAGGTAAAGTTGGTGGTAAAGTTGGCTTCGTGGTTGGAGGCGGAGGTGGTAAGGTAGGTGGTAAAGTCGGTTTCGTGGTCGGCTTTGTGGTTGGGGGAGGTGGTGGCAAAGTTGGAGGCAAGGTTGGCTTCGTAGTGGGCGGTGGAGGCGGTAAAGTCGGAGGTAGGGTTGGCTTTGTAGTGGGAGGGGGAGGCAAAGTGGGCGGTAAAGTAAGCTTTGTGGTGGGGGGAGGTGGTGGCGGCTTGGTCCTGCTGTCGGCGACCTCCACAGCTGGGACTAAAATATTCTCGGTGAGCACGCTTGTCCTTTTGTTTTATGTAATGGAAAACATACCAGGTTTGGCATGAGCGATGCTCGTGACAGACGTGGCGACGGCCAAAAGGACAAGCTTGAATGTAGCACGCATTTCGAGTTGATTTCGATAGCTTTAGAGTTCTTGGGACTTGGGGGACCTGTCTGAGTTGGTAGAACAGTATTTATACGTAAGTGAGGCCAGCCAGACACTCGTTTCCGCAAAATGGACCTGCATCTCCGAATTTTGGAGCCGTTTCGGGGATACCTTCTGCGCCTCATGGCGGAGCCATTTGTTTGATAGACAATCGCCGTAGAGAATTCGAATTATCCGACGTCCTTTTTTTTAAGTCGGACACTGCAATGGCATGCTCTTGGCAGAAAGCTTGCTCGATACTCTCAAATTGCGCCTTGGTTTCAAGGTATCATACTTTTAATCATTTGCTTGAAAGTATTAGCGCCCGTCTGTGACGAGGGGCCGAACGGAATGCACCTTCGGGTGTTTGATGGACATTCGTCGGGAAGGCGCTCTAGAATCCGAGACGTTCCGTTTGTTTGAGGTTGCCCAATGTCAAATACAAGCACCATTTGACGTTATTTGAAGAGGGTGATATTGCGGCCCCGCTATATGTACGAAAATGCAGGCTTCACAATGTTGCGTAAAGACGTGATCAATCGAGTGATCATGGAAAATAGCAAATAGTATGCTTCTGCGACTTCTTCTAATTCATTGCTTTTGCTTGGCAGGCCTTCCAGGCTTTTTGTCCTTTACATGTCCTCAGGTTCTCGTTGATTTCCGGGACTAAAATAATTGAAGCCTCCAAGCTATGTCAATTACAGGAATAGAACGGAGATCGGCGACGCTTGTCTTCGGTTAAATGGCACAATTGGCAGGTTTCTTCTCCGACGGCGTCTCCAGGCATCGTCCAATGGATTGAGTTGTCGAAGTCAATGAGGACATCACCACAAAATGAATGTCATATTTTCCCGGGCCGAAAGGTAGGAGCAAGGAAAAATTGGGGCATTACCACGAAGCGCAGTCGTCACAGGTTTGCCTGATCATAGAAGTCAAGCTAAACCCTTCCTTCTTGCACCTAAAATTCACGGTGCCCACTATGAGGCGATGTAAGATCTCTCAGGGAATACATTTCTCGGATTTTCATGAATTTCGAAGGGAAAGATCGCACTTACACAGATCACTGATGAGCCAGCCCGCTGCCTAGCCTCGGAAAATCCCTTTTTTCGACTTTCGTCATCGCATTCTCGTCGTCCCCTCGATCCCCGACACCTTTCCCATTGAGCCATATGATTCCTCGACGCACCCGGAGACCCTCAGCCAGAACATCAGCAAGCCCCATGATCAGCCCACATGGTTCCAGTCGAAGCGAAGCCTCGACGCGCCACCCTTGCCATATCAAGACCATCAGCGCAGTCGTCCGTTGCGTCCCCTCGTCATTTGATTAATTTTTATCATTCTTATTTATTTCTGTGGAAGATTTTCTCTTATTCTTTATTCCTGCAGCCCGGTTCGGAGAAATACCTCACCGGTGCTCCTGTTTTTTGTAGATACAAAATGTCTGTACTTACTCTTTTCCCCCAATAACATACAGTTCCTCGTCTCATTTGCCCACTCGGGGCACTCATACCTCGCCCTCGTCTCTCGTACGCCTTCTCTCGTCGCTCTCAGCCTCGTTTCGACTCGCCATTTCGACCCACCGTTGCCCCGTCTTTCGATCTCGCCGCCATCGCCATTCTGATCCCACGCTTAGCGCCCACCGTCGTCCCCCGTTTGCTGGTCGCGCGTGCCCACTGGTTAGAGCCGCACAACTGGGAACCTGTCCTCGCACCTCAGAGCCACTCATTGCGGTGTTTTGGGTGTGTGATATTCATTCATTATTCGCACGATCACCCCACCGTAGGCACATCATCACGCAACCGGGTGTCCCAATGAAGACTCATTGATCATTTTATCGAATGAAAATGAAGATATGCGATCTCGGACTTTCGAGGTAAAGAAATTCAACTGAACGTCAGAAGGGGGGCCCATGTAGATGACCCTGCGAACAGAGAAAAGAAACAATACATACAGTTTTTAACACCCCACAGGGATATGAAGAGTCGGACTCGTCCCAGTGGATTTTGGATCATTTTGCGACTTCGTTGCTAGCGCCCGGGCCGGTCATGCCGTTTCTCTCCTAAAATAAGCGCCCGTTATGCAACATCACTTTGGGTCACTCACAATACGTGCTACATAAATAAATATTGGAGCAATGCTTTCTAAGACCGACCCATACTGTGTTTAATGTTATGACGCTACTTTCTCCCTGTGGCCTGCTCATGGTCGAGGAGAAGGTCGGCTTGCGAGCAAATTGGTGCTCGCGGCGTAAGTCAAGACTTGGCACCCTCTGGCATTCGGCCCAGCAACAATAACACAATCTCTTGTGTGAATATAAGTATAAGTTTGTGGAACGAACGACTTCGTTCCGCATCATGAGGCTCTCAGCCGGAGCACCGGGTTTACTGTACCGGCATCAACCGAGTCCCAGGTAAAGGCTTGCAAATGCAATCCGCTACCCGGAGTTAGGCCTTAGGTACCGTTCCGCCTCTAGCTCTAATGCATGAAGAATCCAGGAGGTACTATACCCCTCTCTAATGGACGCACGACTCCCTCAAGAACTTTTCGACAACATCATCGACCATCTCCACGATGACTACGCCTCGCTTCGAACATGCGCACTCGTCTCCTCAGCCTGGCTGCATCGCGTCCGCACGCACATATTCAACCGAATCACTCTTGACTGGCACAAGAGTCTCAGGGGACGTGGCACAGGTTTCTCCTTCTTCGCCCGCAGCCCTCAGCCTTCGCTTGCCAAACAATTGCTAGCCATTATCAACGTGAATAACGGACAAGCACACAAGGGTAACCGCCTCGGAAGCGTCGCGTCGTCCATTAGAGAGCTCTTTCTCTGCGAGGGCACAGGAACACGGGAATGGCTCGCGCAGGATTCGAGTCTCTCAGTTCTGCTTCAGGTACTCCCAAATATCCACAAGTTCGAAGTTCGGCGATCTGCAGCGTCGGCATACATCGCATGGAAAGGGTTGCCGCTCCAGCTGAAGGACGCAATACAGAGTCATGTGTTGGCTTCAGCGACTTTAACCCAACTGAAGATCGGGAGTTTGTTATTCGAGAGCTTGTCTGACGTGCAGAATCTTCTGGGAGCATGCAGAAGTTTGAGGGTGCTCGAGGTCGACCACATCGGGTTTGAAGAGGAGCAGGTCGCAATTTTGGATGGAGATGGTGTGAAATCGCATGGTGAAGAGGTTCCATATAGCGCTACAGGGACGTCGTTGGATCGACTTGTCATAGGCCCAAGAACGTCGCCGGCGCTTATCTCGTGCCTCTTGCATCGAGCCTCTACTATCGACATCGGCGCAGTCAGAATTCTAACCCTCTCCATATCTGGCGACTTCAAGGACTTTTCAATGCTATTGCATGCAACGCACGCCCTGGAAGAGCTGGAGATAGCCCTCGTGCACGATGGTACGTCTTCTCTTCTGATGTCTTCGTTCCCGCTCATCTACAACCGCATTCGGCAGTGTACTTGAAAGAATACTGGAGCCTTCCTCCCTTTGACAAGTTCAACCTTTCCAAAGTTCCACGCCTGAGAAATTTGAAAGTCACTGTCGACGTCCTGCAGCAAATGGACGATCCCTTGCCGTGGTTGTGCGCCGTGCTCAGAACGGGTGTTGACCCTACCTCACCGCGTACACAAAACAGAATCAAGAACATCTCGATCACCTACTCCGTATACCTACCAGCGCCTTACATGGACAGATCAATCAACACGACGATATTCGAGGGATGGAGGGAAATTGATGATGTCCTTGGCGGAGGTGGTCAGGAGCAGCATCCGTACGAAGAGTTGGAGAGCGTGAAGTTAGATTTCGTGCTCGAGAACCCGATTGGGTTCGGTATTGCTCCGAGGTTCTTAAAGGAGTTGGTTTTGGATAGCCCCCTACTTAGAGAGAAAGGCTTGCTTTCCATTAAGGCGTATGACACAAGCAAGTGATCACTAGAACCATAGTAGAGATACGATCGACCTGTCGAGTCTTGTCGTTTAGATAGATAGATATGTATGTAGGTCGAGGGTCAAGGTAACTCACGCTACATGTACATGCCTTCCTATTTATGTTCCATAGGGGTGGAAAAGAGTGGGTTCAGGTGATCTAGGGATAATAATCATAGTGGTGATGCCCACAACTAACACACCGACGAAGTGCGTAAACGGCATCTTCGAACTCGATGAAACATGCTTTGGAAGGGGCAGATACGATAGGATGAGCTCGAATAGTGTCTTTCACTTGGGTCTTGATCGCTTCGCGTTCCCAGTCAGGAGCATAGCTCGGATAATGAAAAGCCAGGATGAGGGTTTTGAGATTCGCAAAGTCGTTTGCCATCTTCAAAAAAGGATCCTGGACGCCTATATGAGCAGCAATCAGGCGTGAAAAGTTTGTAAGTGTACTTACGATAATTCTTTCCCCCATATATTTGCTCAACTCGGATGCTCCGCAGTAGGAATAGTCAACGTAAACTCCAAGGCGCTCGAGTCGATGCAATGAAGCCAAGAGTTTGAGCAGCTGATCATCGTAGGGCCAGTTCCAGCCTGTAGGGTATTGAATGGTCGACGACATGATGACGAGTTCCACAAGGGATTTGGCCAGGTAGGGAGAAGTTGCCTCCAGGATACTAATCAAGATCGGAGCGGACTGTCCATCTTGGACGATTGGTTGGTGGCTTCCGGATGCCTGCAATACGAGGGTCTCTATCCCAGGGGCAACCCGGACGTAGGATTGAAAGGATTTATCCGACCCACAGTCAGTTGCAATGGATTTCAGCCATATTTTCCTCTGCAAAAATGGCATCCAGATATCTATTGCCCTGGCTGAGTAGCTGTGTACATCCGGATTTCTCAGAAGTTTCAAAGACACCAGCTTCGTCAAATGGGGAAGGGTGGCAGTAATCGCTTCCTGTGTTACCCCTATGCGATTCAGACTCAGGTGTCCAAGAGCGAGGCACGCCCCACTGGTGTTGACAGAGGTGAATATCTCCAAAATTGACGCTGTTGGGATATCGATTTCCAGACGGATGAGGTGTCGAGATTGGGCGATCAACCGAGCGACGGCTGGTACAATGGCAGGTTGATCCCAACATGAAGTAGGAAGGGAGATCGAAAAAGAGCGCAAGTTAGGAAGCGTAGGGAGGTCGAAAGATGAGTTGTAGTGAGAAGTCAAAGTGACAGCAAATTCGGTCAATGATGAATCGCTGAGATCAGTTGCGACAATTTCGGGAAACCAAGAAGGGTAATGGAACCCCAGTTTCCATCTGCACGCGATGCGGCTGTAGTCAGCATTGGCTAAGGGGGAGAGGAAATTCAACGAACTTGACGCTCGAAAGTCTTCTGAAGGATCGTATGGCCGCTTTCAGGTGCTGCAACATAGCCAGCTCCAAAGGGTTTAGGACCCTCGCACGATCGCCCCGAAATTCTTCAGAATAGTCTATGCAAATGGTCGTGGAAAAACGACTCGCTGCACAGTCACCGTTAGAGAGAGATTTAAGTTGACTAGGCTTCTTTCTCGCGTGAGTCGTGAAGGAACCCAATACAATGATCTTCAACAATATCGGCTGAGCGATATCCCTTAAATGTCGACAAACCAAACACAGTGTACGAAGGGAGTCTAGATTCTTGCCCTTCATCAACTAGAATACAAGGGCACCTGTCAGTCAGATTACTAGTTGAAACGGACGATCGACGTGCCCAGTGGATGATTTCGACCCACATCTCTGCGGGCAATGGAACAATAACGGGATTTTGCTGCCCATATTCCGCAGGAAGAAGAGTTAGAGATCGTTGTCGACGTTCCTTCTTCTTTGCCATGTCTGTGCTGTAGTAGTGATGATGATGGCGGTATTGATCAGAGGCGCAACCGTGAAATCATTTGGCGTGAGTCAGCGCCCTCGTGGGAAAGGTACGAAGCCATGCCGATCCAGCCTCGTCTATCGCAGGAAGAGCGAGGTGCGAGCTTGATAGGTTGGGCTGGGCCTGAGCGTCAGCTCAGATCGGAACACGGAGCAAATTGGGCCGCTCACCCACAAACCGACGAAGGAGGAAACAACCGCGGCGCAATTGCGACGCCAGCCCAACTATGCACAGCGACAGGAGAGGTGGATCAGGCTTGGACATTGGGCACATCCATGTTGCCCATCCTGCGGTTGGTAATGAGTTCGAATGCTCGAATGTAAACTTCATAAGCTGTGGTTTTCCAACGGCCTGCGAGGCGGACATGTTCAGAGTCGACACCCTGAGCGAGGTAGAAAGAGGCTCCACCTATTCGGAAGGAGTGCCCGAAGGTAGTACCCCATCCCCAGGCTTGGAGTATGGCATTGATGCGTTCCAATGCCCTTTCCCTGACCATGGGCCGGATGTTACCTGACTTGTCCCTCCAGGAGAACAGCGGGTCATCTGCTGTAGCGGGCGTGACTCTTGCCATGTTATGCAAGGCCTCCAGTGGGCACAAGTCGGATGTCGATTGTGTTGCTAGAAATACTGATTGAATTTCCCCAACAGCTGCTGTTTTGGCTGAAGGAAGGTCAAGGCGAGCATACCGGCGACCATCCAGGTCTCTCCCGAGGAAGGCGTCTCGACGTTTAAGATGTTTATCACCACTAAAATCTTTGCGGGATTTGACTGACACCTCGCCGAACCGCATCATACCCCAGAAAGCACATGCTGCCATCGCCCACACACAGGCATCAAAGGTATCATTGAGGTTGAGGGTCCGCTTGAGAGCTCGTAGCATAGGAATGGTAATTGGTGGGCGTACAGGTCGGCTGCGTTTACCAAAGATGTTTTGGAGGCCCCGCAAGGACCAATCTATCCGATCCTGGTCACTTTCCGAGAGGGGTTCAGGCCATCCTTGTGCAATGTGCCATGCTCGTATCGCAGACAGGTATTTCCGAATTGTGGGTACTGAGACTGGTTCAAAGGCGATGTTGCTGCAAAATGATGGGTCTAGGGCATTTGGGTCTGTGACTGCCCATAATGCGAATGAGTGGAGGAGTTCGTAAGATGCTGGTAGGCGTTGGTGTTCTGGAATGGAGAAAGTGTCACAAAATATATGGAACTTGCGTAAGCCCGAGCCGTAGCTCTTGGTGTCTCGTAGTGATGCTCTCGATGCGATGTCTGCTATGAGTTTGATCGTCGGATGGTCAATTGTCGATGGTGGTGGGGTGTTTACACCTTTCCAACGGAACAACCTCTCCTCAGCTCTGCATGCCGGCCGGAGGGGCGAAGGGCGGAGGCACGGAATGTCGGAGTGGTGGCTTGTAAAATCCCCATGAGTGGTGGATGGGATGCAGGGGGAACAAGGATTGGGAACGCTAACACGGTGTTAGTAAGCCAGAAAGGTGTGGGGGAAGTGGTGCTACCATCCTCATTTTGGCCTTTGGAAACCCGGTCAGGAAGGCTGGGATATCCCCCCTCGACAAGGCGTCTGTGACGTTGGCTCGGCTTGAGATGTGGATGAGCGAAAGATGGATGGCATGACGTGCTAGCAGCACATAAATGCTCTTTAGTACTTCGTTGACTTCCCTGTTCCGGGCTCGTCCCGCATTCAGCACTGCGACTACACCTGAGTTGTCGGACCTGACAAGGTAATGCCCTGGGTGGAGCAAGCCTGCTTCCAAGGCGAGACGAAGGGCAAGCTCGACGGCTACGGCCTCTGCCCAAGCGATGTCGAAACGCTGTTTCGGGCCAATCTTGATGCCCTCTTTCCACTGCCACACCGCCCATAATGAGCCCACTGTTACTCCTATTCCAAAAGAGGTACTGGCATCGCCCCACCAGTCGATGTCGGTGGGTTCGGGTGGCATTAACGGTATTTCGTTGGGTGTTATGTTGAGTAGATCGAGGACCCAACGAATGTCGCCTGTGACAGAAGGCGGGGGTCGCAGGCGTGCCCGGTGTGAACGGAAGGATTGGGCGAAGCGAGCTAGGGCCGGTAGGAAAGGGCGGATGAGGCGGAAGATCGAGGAGATATGAATTAACTTGCCATGGAGGCTTGCTGCTTCGCTGGCAAGCACCCGGACACCACTGCAGGGTGTCTTTCA
>CACVBS010000053.1:390117-414475 GCA_902728275.1 Cyclocybe aegerita | reverse complement strand
TTCGATCCGGTTGGTATGACTGACTTCGTGTGGAGGTGCCAATCGAACCCGATGTACCGTTGTGTCTGTGCGAGCGGACGAATCTTCTCGGCACTCCATGGTACCCCCATAGCTGCTGTGAGGCCGGTGAAGTCTTCCTCTGTCCATGTCGCACCTGGTAGCTGTACCACGAAGAAATCGTCGACCCACTTGATTAATGGCCCGAATCCAGCTGCCTTGTAGATATCGACTAGCATGTCTGCCACGCAACCGAACACTCCGGCACTTGACGCCATCCCAAACATGACTGCTCTGTCGACTCGGACTTTTCCATCCCAAAGGATGCAGAGTGCGTTTTGTTGGTCGGGTCGGATGGGGGTGAGCCGATAAGCCGCCGAAATGTCGAATGTCGCCGCACGGCAGCCTATCGGAAGGTTGAGAATCAGCTCGGAGGCTGCCTCGAATGACCCCCAAGAAGTAGGGAACTCGTCCGAGTCGATTCCAGCATTGACGGATTGGATCGATGGATGGTTGCGTGGGAAGGAGAGGTCCTGAATCATGCGGTATTTTGACGAGTTGGGCTTGAGAACTAAGCCAATGGGTGATGTGCGAAAGGGGCCAATTAGCTGCTCGAGCTCCTCTGGTGAGTATGCTCGTGAGTAGCGCCCAATTGCATGTTCGCTCTCGATGTACGATGCTATGAACTCTGGGTTGAGGCGGGAGGATGCATGATTGTCGAAATAAAATTGTGTGGGTGGGTAATGACCGAATCCCCACATCAAAACCATTACGGAGACCAAAGATTACATGCTGCCAGGTATTGTAGAGATTAAATGAACGTAAGATAGATTCTGCTTTTGATGCGTCGATCGGGGTAAAGACAGTTCGTGGGTCAGGCTCGGACGCGGCAGGCAGCTGCTCCATGGCTCGATCCACCACAGAGGCTGCAGCCGTGGTAGTTTCGGCAGTTCTCTTTGAATGGGCAGTAAGAGTCCTTGGCAAAGTTGAAGCAGAAGGGCTTGTTGTTGGGGGCGAGGAGAGTGTTCTTGCTGCAGGACTCAGAGGAGAACGGTGCGACGGGCTGACCAGCTGATGTGGACTCGGCTTTGCAGTCTGCTGGCATGTGTCCTGCAAAGCCGCATCGAAAGCACAATCGGGGCCGTTTACGGGTTGTCGGCTGTGTTGACGCTGTTTCGGCCAGCCGTTTCGTTGGGTTCGACGACGATGTAACTGCCTTGTGGCCGTTGGTGCAAGGTATTGGGTTGCGATGATTGTGAGAGCGTCACGGTCAAGTGTGCTTATGTCGTGCGAAGGGTAGCGTGCCCATAGATCCCGTTGTTGCCTGTCATACTCGAGAGCAATTTCCCAGCCGTGTAGGCGGCCCAGGTCAGTTACGAGGAGGTGATGGCTAGCGAGGGCATCTGCTCTCGCATTGCCGTGGTGGTGTCGGGTTCGCTCCTCCGCTGCTTTCGCAGCTGCTAGCCATTCCAATTCTCCGAGCTCCGTCTCTCCTTTGCGATCGAGGCCCTTGATAGTCCAACCACCATTCGCGTTCGGCACCAACTCCTCTTCCCCTCGGGCTGCCTTGCGGCGTGCGGAGGTAGTAAGAGCAGAGTAGGGCACATATTGAAATGCCTTAATGGCATTGTCAACTTTTGGTGGGACGGCTACGAGAGGTGGGCATGTGAGCGAGCTGCCAATCAGTGAAAATGAATGGCACGAAAAACGAGGAGGGTGGAATGGTGTCAATGCACCGTACCCGAGCAGAGTTACGGCCTCAGCATGCCCTCCGCGAAAGTAAGGGTCTGCGAGCAAGACGACGACGGGCCACCGAATAGATGTGGCAACGAAGCGAGCCTATTGCTCTGTGCGAACGGCCCAGCTTTACTGGGTAGCGGACGCTGCGACGACGAAGAAAGAGAGCATAAAACTCACCTAAGTTAAGGGCATTTGCCTTGAAGCCCGGGATGATGTCCGGCAATTGGGGCTTTCGGGCGTCCTCCTCCTCCTTCCGGGCAGCCAGCGATTCGCGAATGCGTGCCACCGTCGCCTCATCTTCGTATAAGGCTTGGCGAGTGGGTGCTTGGTTGATGGTAGCTGCCGCTGCTGCTGCCCCGGCCTCGACTTGCTGAGGGGCACGTAAATCGGATGCTGCTTCTATCACTTGGGGAGGTGGGTGTTGCTGTGGGTGCTGCTGTTCGGCGGGGTTGACGCGGGGATTCGATGCATTGCGGAGAGCCTCGACTTCTGCTCTTAATCGAGCATTCTCCTCTTGAAAGGCTCGGAGTCGCTGTGCATCCTCGTTGTGTGCCATACGGTTCGCCGGCGGGTTCTGAGTGGAATCGTGGTGCATAGTGTGAGCGGAGGATGACCCTGCAGTCGTCCCTGGTGAACTCTGCGTTGGTGTAGGAGTGGGGAGATGTTGAGGGGGTTCTGCCGGTCTGGTCTGTTGTGTATTGCGATGATTCTGGCTGGTGCCTGGAAGGTTAAGGCCTAAATGAGCGTGATTGTTGGTCATGCTAGGAGTTTGAAAAGGGGGGAGGACGAGTAACGAGTGTTTGCGAGAAGTCGGCGGCTCTCGAGATGAGCGCGCCGCGACTTCGAGCAATGGAAAGTGGTGGAAGCAAGAACGTAACGTGGGAAAGATCGCCCCTCTAGCTTTCGCTCGGCTGGACGCAGGTGCCAACTTCCACTTTGGTTCATCGGCACCGGGGCTAAAGAGCGCCGTACTGCGCCGTACTGGTGTCGTAATGCTCAGAAACTCAACATTGCAAGTACGGAAGATGCCTCCTTTCATTCGAATCCTGAAGGGTTGAATTCAAGTAATAAAATACAACAGAAATTTAGATTTTGCCTTGGGCGATATGGGTGTGATGGGGGAATTTGGATCATCCTTGAGCAGGATAGGCGCTAAAATCGCGGCTGTGGGCGTCATAAGCAAAGGAAACTTGTGCCTAACATAAGCTACTGACCGATTTGCACCGCCAGGTTTTCAGCGCCGGAAGACTGGCATATGTAGTACAAAAATGCTGTGACCGATATCCACACCTGGTCATCGGGAATTAATCGATCTGGACCAACAAAAAAGGAAGAATGCAACACGCATTTACAGATGCTGGCGGCAAAGCATCTAGGAGCTGTACAAGGATATCAGGAGATGTGATGGGTAGCAGCCAGATAAGAAGCGTACTTCAAAAGCTTCATCGCGGTTAGACATTTCAATGCATTGTGGGTGCAAGGAGGCAGGTATTATCGGCTCGGGGAGTGCGTCAAGGAATCGTAGGAGAGTAGAAGCAAATGCGACAGATATTCGAGGGTCCGACGTAGAGGCAGAGTACGGGAACTCTGCACCTGTGTCAAGACACTACAGACGGCCAACTGTTAGCACAGGACAGAACGATGAGAGGGATCAAACCTCTCGGATCTCGTCCACGATGGACTCATCTCCAGGAGAGACGAACATGCCATCCTGATATTGTCAGACGCGCTCAGAGTAATGATGGAACGTCGCTTACTACATTCGATGTGCTTGACATCATCCAGTTCACCAGTCGCATTACTTCTCTTGGTGCGTTGATTGGGTTATTCTCACGTAGGATGTCGTTCGGCGATTCCATCGAACGTATAGAGCCGCGTAGCCGGGTCAACCGCGAGAGCTTGTTGGCGAAGCAGGTGTACTCTGACATCATTGATTAATCGAATTGCACGAGGGCTGAGAGCTGATTCGCGAGGGGTATACTTACGATACTCTCCGGAGACCGAGATGAAGTGATCCTTCCCAAGAACAGTGTGTAAGATCAACGTCCCGCTTAGGTCTTTGGGTTGTAGATTGAGTATCGAAGCTGTGGTGTCGTCGACATAGGCCCTCAGAATGATTTCCGTCACCTCGTCGGGTAGTAGAACACCCTGGAAAACTGATTAGGATGAAGTAGCGGGAATACTTGGAAACGCGGGTGGAACTGACAGCCATGGGGTGTATTCTGAGCCATTCTGGGTCTAGTGGAAGATTAGAACCATGCCAAACGCTCAGTTGAATAAGACTTGCGAATAGGGGAATCAACTTGAATGGGGACAAATCGGAAGGCATATGGAGACTGGCAAGCAGAAATCACGATGCTTGAGATGCGACACCAAGCACAACGCCAATGCTCCGTGACAAACCTTTCCAACGTTCTTGACCAAGAGTTTCCGTTCTACTGGTTTTCCGTGGCTGACGGGTCATCAGCTGCCTAACTCGGGTTGCACAGAAATCAACCCACTAAATCTTATCAAAGTCGACGAAGGTGTCCTCGACTTTCAGCCCTCCTCGTTGATGGGCACCTTCTCCGTCGAGTTCGGTGACGTCGTTGTACAGCTTGTGGACGTTCCGTTGGTGGATTTCGGTGTCATAAAGATTGATCTGCATACATTCAGTCGCTTCCTTATTCGAAGACTGAAGGCTGAACAATGCACCCACACCGATGACAAAATCAGCCGCGACAGGTCGATGATCGCTCATCATTATTTGGGGGTGACTAGTGTATGATAGCTGGTTGATTTTGCAAAATGGACCATGCATGTACAAAATTCGATCTGTCCATGCAGGCTTTCGCCTAAGGAATGATAGTTAGAAACCATTTCTCTCAAACTAAAAATGTATCCGTACTTGATATCGTAGCCCAGTTTATCCATTGCTAATCCGGGGCTAAATCGATATGTCCTGAGATCGACGGCACAAGTCAGCTTGCGATCTCTCGTTCGGATGGCATAGAACGTACGGCATGTGAGTGACCTCAAACTCCTGGAATCCCGCGAATGCCTTGTTCGCTTGCATGGCTTTCTTCAGCTATTAGAATAGAATCAGATCGAAAGTAGGGCATCTTCCTTTCCTGATTGCATACTTGATCAAACCGAAGCAAAGCCTCAAACTTGGGGCGATTATCCCACTCATCATCTCGAAGTATCCTTCTCATGTCCATGTCAGGAATATCGACGCGGTAGTTGAGGTCTGTCGCTCGGTTCTCAGATTGAGTGCAGACGCTAACTGGACTCTAACTAACCTCCCTGTAGAGGAATGCCCCGACGTCAATCAGCATAATGCATACAATGCTGACAATGCGACGTACCATCCAAAATAGCGCGTCCGTCTCGTAGACTGAAAGCGGCGGCGTAGTACCCATAGCCGAGATGCCCGCTTCATTAGCAATATTCCCATTATCGCTTCCCTGGTCAGACAGAGCGGGTGAGAAGGAATTGTTCGGGGTCGTGTTATCAAACGCCAGACGCCTTGACAGGTCATGAAAGTCTAAATTGCGCTTGTCGACCATCTCGTCGAACGCAGCTAGGTGGGAATTTACGAATGTCAAGGTTGTCGATCCTGGAGAGCCGATGACGGCCTTGCCCTCCTTCGATGGGACAGGTGGCGTAAAGGCTAGTCGAACAGCTGTACCACCTTTGTTCCCCTTAGGAAAGAGCTGTCAGAAATGGCGTCAGGCGAGAGAAATCGGCGATGTACACACCATGACGCCGAGGATCCCTGCACCGGCTGAGGCCGTCTTTACCTCTCCAAAGCAGCCCTTGAGACCCTTTTTCACAATCGCGAGGATGAGCATTCCAACTAGTTGCCTTGAGGCTAGCTACAAGTCGCGTCAGATTCCTATCGCGATGTAAGAACACGGCGCGACCTTTTCGTATTTGACCGCCTTCTCTCCGAGGGCAGCAAAAATTGCATGGCACCATGCGTCCTCTCTGAGCGTGCTTGTAGAGTAGATCAGAGCTTCTGTTGAGAGATCAAGCTCTTGGAAGCCGAAAACAAATAGATCTGGATCTTCCGGGTCTTCGAGATCAACACGGGAAGGATCTTCTTTGTTTTCTTCCTCTTTTTCGATTTGCGAGCTGGACTTGGCTGTATGCGTAACTGAATGCCTAATCAACACCACCCGACAGAGAGGCTGAGGCAAAACGCACCCCAATCAAATGGGTTTCCCACGACTTCGCCCAACGATAGTGGCGACACGCTCTTAACGGGAGGAAGAGACGGGGCTTCCTGTGTAGTAATGGGAATAACGCTCTTGAAACTGGTGTTTCCTTGCACCCAGGCAGACAGATCTTGAGAGGGCATCATCCCGTTGACATTGAAAGTACCCAGACGGAGTCTAGTACCTCCACATCGTCAATTAGGAGAGCATGCACTCTACAGGGAAGCAAAACTCACGTAAGCGCTCTCCTTCCTTCCCTCGACATCTCCTGTGCTCTGATTCGGATCCAATCGTCGCGCATCACCTGGATGTCGGCGTGGTCGTCACTCGTTTGCCCCGCGCATGCTGGCGAGAGACGCTCAAGGAGTGGGCGGTTGATCTGGCGGAGATCTTGGGCCATGGACGTCACTGGCTCAAAGATCAGCATACGTACAACGTCAGATGGAAGAAAAAGTCGCACATGCAGCGATCGTCGTTCGTTTGGTGAAATACGGCTTCAGCCAGCTGAAGTGGGTCGTAGATTGGGCAAGGTTGACCACAGCATTCGCGTCCACATCTGACCAATTCAGAAAATATTCAGCACCACCAACAAAAATACCACAGGTATCACGTTGCGGCCATGTCGCGATGATACACCAATAATAGTGCGAGCGCCAGGGATTTGAAAGAAGCGTTCAAGGGGAGAATTGAAAATAAAACATAAAACGATCAGTGGTCGTCAACGGGACAGGGGGAAGCGTTCCGAGAAGAACAGAGACGCACCAGAGACGTCCTTCAGCCTTTTGCACTCGGTGATGAGGTGCTTCAACCCCTGAACATCGTGCGTGTAGAACGTGGGCGGTTGGACGTCGGGTCGCAGGCCCTCGGCGGGCGTGATGGAAAGCGACAGTCCTGCACGAAGATCAGCGGTCTGCGGGGAAGTAGGGCAGCCCTATCCACCTGCACGCTGAGGCTGGTCCAACACCGACTTGCTCTTGCTCACCGAGCCAGGCGTCGGCGGTCGGAATTCGCCTCTTCCCCGATGCAACTGGCTCATTGTGATCCCAAAATCCCCATAGACTGGCAGCACGCGCTGGACATCGAGTTCTTCGGCCTGCTGGCCGTCTGTCGTTGGCTTGTACTTGCAGATGAACAGACTGCAAATCGGCCATTATTGACGAGATTTTGGGGGTCCAACAAGGTATCATCGACGCACCATCCTTCCTCTGTGAGATCCCAATCGTCTTTGTGCGATACGACCGCCAAAACACGTCTGTTCTGCGCATCCCTCCGGGGATTCGGGGCGTCTAGGTCGAGATGGTTGGGAGAAGTAATGAGGGTCGCTTCCAGAACGGCTTTCACCTCATCAGGCGACCGCAGCAGCTCCTGGACAAGGGCAATGGCTGCCATAGTGTGCTGGGGCCAGCTGGGCGCGATGGTGGTGAGAACGAAAGGTGTTCGACGTCGTAGTGGCGTTGCTATTTTTGGTTGTTCATGACTTCAATTTAGGGGCTTCCTATTGCATCTAATCTACATTTTACTCTTGGGATTCTACGAAAACAACTTCTTGAATTGCTTCTTCTCCTTCTCCCTCTGCTCCTTCTTGCGCTGCTTGATCTTGCCCAGCTCAGCAGCAATGGCTGCATCACCCGGGACAAGCTCAGCTGCTTGGGTGAGGTCCTGCTCAGCCTTTTCCTCGTCGGCCAGGTAAAGATGCGCGAGGGAGCGCCGATACAAAGCTTTCGCTAATTCCAAAGTTAGCGTATATAAAACCATTGAGGATCGCAGACTGACCTTTGTCAGCATCGTTAAGTTGCAGCTTGTCCAACGCCCGGGTAGCATTGCCAACAGCAATCATAGCGTTTGCTGTAGACTTGGGTTGCGAACGGATAGCAGCGAGGGCAGAATTCAGCAAGAGTGGGGCTAGAAGAGCGTCATAGCTGTCTCTCAGCTCAGGTGGAGCATCCTCAGGAAGCACGGGGTGGATATCAAGGTATCTAATGGATTCTAGGCGAAGTTCAACCCTCGAAGCTTCAGACACAGTGGCATGAACTCACTTTGATATTTCTCCAGAGCCGCTTCTACCTTCCCTTCTTTGAACAGTTTGTTGCCGACCTCTCTCACATCTTTCGCAATCTGGAGAGCGACCTCCGGGTTCTCGGTATCCCGATCCTCATCCGCGGGGTAATCTTCGTAAGGGTCGTCAGCTTGAGACATGGGGTCGTCTACCAATGAAGGGTCATCCGGGGCAAGAACACCGCAGTCGACGATCTTGACCGGGAGAGTTGGCACATCTCCGGACGATGTTGGGTTGTTCTCGATCTGACGGACTGGAGTAAAGTCAATGTGGATCTAGGCGCGTCCTAGACGTATAGCTCACCTATTGACTTGCCCTTAATCACCTCTCCGAAGACAACATGCTTGCCATCGAGGTGTGAAGTCGGTGCGACAGTGATGAAGAATTGAGAGCCATTGGTGTTAGGACCAGCATTTGCCTAACGAAAGTGAGACCGTTTCAGAGTTTTTGGAGGACGTAACTTACCATGGAAAGAAGGAAGGGCTTAGTATGCTTCACTGGGAAAGCTTCATCCTCGAACTTGTCGCCATAGATTGATTCTCCTCCGGTCCCTGTGACACTTGTCAGCTCTTGATCCTAGGTCTTTGACGCGCCATCGTACCATTCCCTGCCGTAAAGTCGCCACCCTGGCACATAAATCTGCACAGCGTCAACGTCTATTCATACACGCAGCTACCGGACTCACCCTTTAATGACGCGGTGGAAATTCGATCCCTTGTACCACAGAGCGTGCCCCGAGTGGCCGATTCCCGCCTCGCCTGTGCATAGTTGGCCTATGGACAAGGTTAGCCTTCAGATTCCCTAGAAACAAGCTAAAACGGACGGAAGTTCTCTGCGGTCTTGGGAACGAGATCGCTATACAGCGAGAAGATGATTCTTCCGACAGCCTTGTCGCCGATGGTGATGTCGAAGAATGTTAGGGGTCTTTCCGGCTTGGACATCGTCTTGAATTGCGAACTTGCAGTACGTAGTATCGTTAGGCGCCCCCTGACGCTGAAGGTGGTTTTTATTCTGAGGTCATGATTACGTAAACATGTGGAATGTAGTGGAAACAGCTGGAATCGCTTCGGAAATGAAGCTGGAAGAAATTGCCAAATATATTCTCCACTGAACCTTTCTTCATTTCGTTCATCTAAGCACCTGTAACGAATCTTTGAGAGTGTGATTTAAACGACCGCGGGGAGGGCATCATTCCGTGTTCGTTGCAACTCTTTATCCTTACCAGTGTACTTGTCATCCTGGAGAGCAACTGGAGGGCAACTGGAGAGCGAGTCAAGGAGATCACCTGGACGTTCAAGGTGAAGCGTTGAAAGGCCCATTTTCTCGTCAGTTTAGTGATCACAGTCTCCTCGATCCGTAGACTGCAAAACTCGAAGGACTGACAGTTCTAGATGAAATAAGTGGTTTTGCCAGTCCTCCAAACCCTCTCCCTGAATCTCAAAATTTGGTCAGTTCTGAAGAGTTCTGCTACAAATGTGGTGCAGGGATTCAAATCGTTCAAGAATGTATCCAATTGCAATAACTAACTTTTCTTTATAAAAACCACTGGACAAATGCCAAAAAGGAGTTATGTAGAGTAAGATTCTGTGCTTTGTCCCAGGTCTTTCACAGATACTTACCTTTCCTCTCAGCTGGCAAGACGGTCAATGATAAGCCTGCGCCCGGCAGCGTAGCCTCCTGAAGGAAGCCTTTGAACGCGCAACGAGGCGACGCCACTGACGATGCCAATCCCAATCGCGAAAAGCGCAATCACGTATTGCGCTCAACCAGGTGATCGCGTCCTGGAACTTCGCCGGTCTCTCGGATTTCTTCAAGTCAACCACGCTATGTGGCACGTCGGAATGCTCCTGTCTGTCTCTAGCTCGTTCTTCGGAATCAACCATGACCTCGAACCAGACGAAACCGCAGCCACCGGGACATTTACAACATTTTAGGCAACTACAAGAAGATACCCTAAAGCCACAGGATACCGATGTGTCTGATCTATCAGACAAAATTGGGACCGGACCCGCCGAACCAAAGAGATTGTCGGTTTTCACCCTGTTTACGGCTCGGCCCCTTAGATTGAAACAGATGGCCCCACACAAGGTTTCCGAGGACTTAGGAATTACTAAGAGGCTGACAACGGTTGGGTTACCCGAGCAAATGCAGACGCTAAATCGCCGGACTGGAGCTTGCTCGAAGCTATATATGTAGGCGAGTTGAAGATCTGCTGGACCTGGACCTTTTCTTTGCCCCTCCTTCGTGAGGTTATTCCCTCTGCCATGCCAGGATTCCTTGCTCTGCTTGATGCTGCATTTGGTCTCCTTGCCGTGGTCATCCTGAAGAAATTCGTCTCCAGGAAAGCTGCGCCATTACCTCCTGGTCCGCGCAAGCTACCACTGATCGGCAATCTCCTGGACATTCCTGCAAAACAAGAATGGTTTACCTTTGCGGAATGGGGTAAAAAATGGGGTACATCCTTCCGCTGAATTCTCTTGCGTCTCTAACACCTCGCTCGTTTAGGTGACATTATATCTGTATCTGTCTTAGGTCAACAAATGATCATCCTCAACTCAGCTGAGGTGGCGATAGATATGCTTGACAAGAAGAGTTCAGTATACTCTGACAGACCAGTGATGCAGATGGGCGGCGAGCTAGTAGGATGGAAGAACACCCTTGTTCTGATCCCATACGGCGATCGCTTTCGTAACTATCGCAGGCTCTTCCACCAGAGTATAGGAACCCCCGCATCCATGTCCGAATTTCATGCGGTTGAAGAGAAGGAGACGCACCGCTTTCTGAAGAACGTCCTGGCGCAACCCGAGCATCTGGCCGATCATGTGCGCAGGTACGTGCTACGCCTCAGCCTAAATTAATAAAATGGGCACTCCAGGTACATCGAATGTCACTGCTGATAACTGCTATTATTACGCACACCCTCCTTTATCAAGAACCGCGGGAGCCATTATCCTGCGTATTTCGCATGGCTATGAAATCCAGGAGAACAAAGATCCCTTTGTGACGCTGGCGGATGAAGCTACGGAGCAGTTCTCGCTGTCAACTGCGCCGGGAGGATTTCTCGTGAATCTCATACCTGCCCGTAAGTTGCCTCGGTCTCGAGCGCAGAGATGTGAGTTGAAGCAATTGACAGTCCGCCATGTGCCTGGCTGGGTCCCCGGAGCTGGCTTCAAGAAGACAGCCGCATCATGGGCGAAGACTCTGGCAATGATGGCAGATGGCCCTCACGAATGGGTGAAAGAGCAAATGGTACGCCTTATTTCCCAGGCACCTCGCGTCGCTTAGAATTCTGAATCCCTCCTCATACGCTTTTTAGAAACTCGGAACCGCTGAGGTCTCTTTCACATCTCGGCTGCTAGGCGAAGAGTCAGATCTAACGCCGGAACGCGAACACGACATCAAGTGGTCCGCCGCTTCGTTGTACTCCGGTGGCGCTGATACTGTAAATCTATTTTCAGCCTGCTATGAAGTCAGACGTGCGTCCACTGACCACCCCGAATTACCCACAGACCGTAGCTGCCATCTATGCTTTTTTCCTCGCGATGGTCCTTCATCCAGACGTCATGTTAAAAGCACAGGAAGAGATCGACACGGTCGTTGGGTCAGACAGACTACCCACTTTCTCCGACCGCGACGCGCTACCGTATACCAATGCGGTCGTGCTAGAGGTCCTCAGGTGGCATAGCGTGACTCCGACAGGTGTGTATAGTCTTTATCGTCTTCGGTACTCACTCATTGACGTATCTTGAAATTGCAATGATGAAGGTGTACCCCATCGTGTCACTGAAGATGATATCCACAACGGCTACCTAATACCAAAGGGCGCATTGATCATCCCGAACGTTTGGTGAAGTGTCGCGACTACTCATCTTCATGCCTCTCCCTGACTCTCGCTCTTTTAACAATTGCTCCACAGGGGAATGTCGCATGACCACAAGGTCTACTCCGACCCCTTCAGTTTCAGGCCAGAAAGGTTTTTAGGTCCACAGCCGGAACAAAAACCAACATATATGTGTTTCGGATTTGGGAGAAGGTGTGTCGTTTAACAAAAAGAACCGTTCTCGCAACCCTATTTCCGACGCACTATTTGTAGAATATGTCCGGGTAAGCAAAAAGAGACTAGAGCATCTCGTTCTTCTGCTCATGCGGGGCCGTACTGCCTAAACAGGTCGCGTTCTCGCAGACGCTTCTCTCTTCATCTCGTGTGCCATGTCGCTGGCGGTGTTCGAGATCACCAAGTTCGCAAAGGACGGACTTATCTACACCCCAACCCCAGAACAAACGACAGGGACCATAAGGTGCCTTCTTTTCCATTTTACGTGGTTCTGTTCATAACACTCACCCTTGATCAGCCACCCCAAGCCCTTCAAGTGCACGATCAGACCGAGGTCAGCGAAGGCTGAGCAACTGATCACTTCGAGCGAGTCGTAGATTGTATGGGAGGGCGTTACCTACCATGTCTTTCCAGTATGTCAGATATGTCGAGAAGCCAAAGTCCGCGGGCATTCCACCTCGCGACCAGTTTCGAACAGCCGGCACGGAAAATGACGGATCTGGGCTCGAACACCAGGTCAGATGGTGTCAATATGATAGAAGTAAGATAAAAGAGGACATTTGATGCGTTTTTGGGGTTCGTGGAGCATTGAGACGTAACATGTTCAAGTAACCTTGAGCTACATAAATGTGTTGAGCGGACAGACAACTACGCCAGCGCGGCGTAGTTGTCTGTCCGCTCAACAAAATGAAACCGTATATCATGAGAACGGGGTTCAGAGAAGTAGTCAAAAGAAGCTGAAGGACGTCACGACATAACGAAGACAATTATATGTTTGCTGCGGCCAGCTCGTGGTTGTAGAGCTTCTCTCAAACTTTTCAACTCGGCCAACATGATGTAAAGAAGACTGAACAAATCAGCTGATTTGAGCAGTATCGCGTGTGTTACCAGTTATCTATTATTCCATTTCTCGATGAATAGCCATGAGTATGGCTACGGGATGATAGACGACAATGCTGACGATAAATAGGCGCCCAAAGACGAGCGCCTACAGCAGGCTTGATTACATAAGTTGCACTTGGAATAACCAGAATCCCGACAGGGGCTACGTTTCTCGATGCCTTTTCGTAGTTTATTATACTTGAGATACGCATCCCATGCCGGCCGATAGCCGGATACGATATTTATTTAGTGCCTTCACTGTGCCTGCTCAAGAGCACGAGAGCAACTTGAATATCACGCCCGCGTGTTACATATATCAAGTGGACAAGAATATTTCTCGCACGGCGATGATCTCACTTCGTGGATTTCTTGCCGAATAAATATCCACAGATGATTGTCATGACCTCCGAGGGTGATCAGCCTAGGGCTGCAGGACAGAAGGGAGATGGATGAAAGTCACTGCGCCGCTTGAATTCGCATAGAAGGAAAGAATTTATTCCTTCCATGTTTCGTATTAGGAATCTATTCTCAATGATCATCTAACCCCCCCACACACACACATATACACAAGAGGGACGAAAATTCAGGAGGAGGGCATTGGGAGTCACTTATCCTTGAAGCATATATTGCATTAATGTAGCCAAGATGCGAAGCGGTCGCGTTTATGGAAAAACTGCGAAGCCAGAAATAGCAAGACATAAGAAAGAAAGCTAAATTGAGGAACGTAAGATAAAATGCACTGCTTCATTGGTAGTGATTCATATTTATATTTGAGGACAGCGAACATAGATCAAGGGCTTCAAGGCTTAAACCATCTGTTGAGATCACCCCGAAACTCGTCTTTGACTTTGTTTCTGCTGTCTCAGGAAAATCCATATCTCGACTTCAGGGAGCGCCAAAGAAGCTGCGTGCGAATCGAATTCCTTCGAATTCAGATGGCCGCTGCAACTCAAGAAAGGTTGTCCAGCGGTCTCTCAGGACGAAGCGCCCTCTCGAGAACCTGGTGCAACTTGTACGTAGCATATTTGCTGAAGGATGGAACCTGGAATCTAGATTTTATTTAGCCACGGTGACTCTTGGATACCTATGAAGTCGGACCGGAGGATAGCGTCTGATTGAGCAAAGGGCTGTGGTTTGCACCGTGCTAGACCCAATATTATACAATACCTAGATTGCAACAAGGAAACATATGAAGACAAGAACAAGCGGAGCAGAAGTAGACGAAAGGGTTGACAAAATTCAGAATTACTCGCCGAGAGGGACGACCCATTTCGATGGAACGTTCTCAATGCTGAATTCGTGTTTTGCTCCAACAACGATTAGCGGATTATGATCGCGGTCGTCATGCTCTGGTCGCTCTCGAACAACCATGGCGCGGCCTTTGTGCGTCCCACCAATGATCAAAACGTCTTCCAGAATCTTCGATGCGGTCTGTGGGATGATGTATCGCGCAATGATGCTCCGCTCCTCGCCGTCGTCGTCGAAGCGCACCCTGGCTGTTTGCTCAAACTCTGCTGGGTTCTCCTGTGCAGCCAGGATGCGCCCTGTTCTGTTCTCGTAGTCTCCGTCGAGATATTGCGCGGTGTTTGTCCCCTTAATGATTATTTTGAGGCGTGGCAGGTAATTCACCAGGACGGGATCGAACAGCCAGTTAGGATCCACTCCTGCACGCGACATGTAATCAGTCAACAGACCAAGGACATCAAATGAGGGCCTACCTTCATCTGAACCTCTAGAGGGAATGTATCCAGATGCGCTGACCCCAGGAGTCGCAGCGGTATGGGCAATGGGAAGACTCCACACACCATCTGGTGTCTGGCTGACGGCTGCTGGTGTTGGTGCTGCTGGTGTTTGTCCTAGATGCACGCCAGGCGTGGCAGCAGCAGCAGGTGTAGGGGCACTCTGCGATGAACGCTAGTAAGAGAGTGTCCTGGAAGAAAGAGAGAAGAAAGAGAGAAGAAAGAAAGAAGAGACCCACCCAGCTCGAGCCCGTGTCCCATCCTGAGGATGCAGGTCGACCTGGAGTGTTCCAGCCATCGGCTGGCGCGCCCCAACCACTCGTCGTCGTTGTAGTCGTGGTCGTACTGCTCGTTGCAGCCGTTCTAGCAGGTGTTTGCCATCCAGCGTTTCTGCCAGGCGTCGCCCCGCCCCATCCCCCACCCGTTGATGGCGCACCAGCATTCGCACCCGTTGCATAAGGGTTCGGCGTTCGTCCATGAACGGTCCATACAGGTGTGCGGCTGCCATCACCCGTTGCGTATGGATTGGGTGTCCGAGAGGTGGCGTTCCAGGCAGGTGTCCTTCCTCCGTCGGCGTAGGGGTTTGGTGTACGGGAAGATGCGTTCCAAGCTGGCGTCCGGCCGTCTACGTTGTACGGGTTCGGTGTCTTCCCCATGTTGAATGGCGTCCGGCCGCCAAAACTTCCCGCACTGGCATATGAGTTGCTTGTGGGTGGACCCATTTGGTTAGGGATGCGGAGGGGTTGATCCAGTGGTTCCAACTTTCCATTGGGTCTGCAAGGTCCTTGAGGTGAGATCGATGTGAAAGAGAATAAGAAATAGAACTTACAGACGTCGACGTAGCTTCTCCTTGTCGATCATGATAATCCTGTTGCCTGTACGAAGCTCCACCCGCGCAATTTGACCATTGGTGTCCTTGATGGTTCCGACGTAGCTTTTGTGAGGACCTTTAATGACGGTGACAGTAGCGCCGATATGACGATCGCGAGGTCCGCGGCCCATTGCACCCGACCCGACCATACCACCCGTAGGAGCTATCAAAGCTGGATTCATCTTGGACAGATCGGCTCCTGCTGTCTTGAGGACGTTGCTCTTCGGGGCCAACGATGCCAGCGAACGGGTCCTTGTAACAAAGACGCCTCCATTTTCGGCGATGTCTCGATTGTGCAAGAAAGCGAAGAACGATTGATGGGTATGCAGCACACGACCTTTTCGGCCCTACATCATCGCTGAGCACAGACGGTATCGCAAAGACAAGGAATGACTGACTTCACCATCAACCTCTTTCACGTTGTCATTGACACGCAATTCGTGGCCTTCAGAGTCAGTGGCGATGGCCCTAGTGGAGTCACGGCGCATAGAGATTTGATGTGGTTGCACCAGGCGAACTTGGCCATTTTGATCGAGGACACGGAATGTGTCTCGTTCAATTTTGAAGATGACGCCAACGGTCTGGGCACTAGCGACGTGTCCAAGTTAAGGCCGACAGACAACAGAGAACGACTTACTCAAGTTGAACCAGATCATACAATTCATAGTTGCCGACGGTATTCGAACCTGTCCCAACCTCGGCAGCTTCTCGCAAATCCTTCGAAAAGACCGATATCTAGACGAAATAGTCAGGTAACGATGGCACGAGAAAAATGGCAGCCACAAACTTCTTGCATTGACATGTCGGATACGAAGGTCACGACGTTGTCGGCAACTGAAACAACCAAACCCGTCTCATCCGTATTCGTACCAGCCATAACCTTGACGTGGTCACCAGGCTTGAAGCGTTTCCTGACACCGCGAGCGGGAATCTCCATCTTCTGGCCATCGAGGTCGAGTCCTTGGGCAGTGAGAGTCACAACATCGCCGTTGATCTCATCCACAACACCATGTACACCAGATTGCTCTCCCTCAAATACCTCGACATGATCTCCGGGTTGAAGAACGGCAATAGCAGCCTTCCGAGACGCTTCGGCGATGGCGGATAGATTGACAACGTTGTCCTCTCCTCCATCTTGCCGTCGAGTGAACTGCGTGATTTCATCAAGAGTGGGATTGACATCGTCGACGATGAGAGCATTAAACTTGAAATCCTTCTCCAGGAATCCATCTGTGTACGTGTCGTTTTGGAAAACGAAGGACTGGTTCCGCTTCGTGACGTGCTTTCGTCCCCAGACTTTCAAGATCTCCTCGTAGTTGAACAAACGTTGAGGTGGTCGCATAGTACCGGGCCCTGCTGTTGGTTTCTTGCGCTTTTTGGCCGCGGGGTCGAGAGCAGCGTCATCTCGAGGGTTCATGTCTATTCGCGGTATGAGCCGGAGACCAATGTCCTCGCCATTTTCCGTGAGATCCACAACCTGGGCCAAATCTCCCGCGTACTTTCCTCGTCGTATCCGGACCCATGTACCAGGAGTCAATGTCATCTCTTGCTTCTTTATTTGCAATAGAGAAGCCATTTCCTCGATGGGAACGAGCTGGATACCCCGACTAGGATACACTCCAACCAGACCCAGACATGCTTGTTGAACCTGTTTCGCGCTACGGGCCTCGACATAGATCATTCCGGGTAGCGAGTCACGCTGGAAGGCGGAGAGGATGTTGAGAGGCCGCGCGGTGTATTCGACATCAATGGCTTTGCGCATAAGACTGAACACGATGTCGCGTTCGCGCCCAGGCTGCATGAGCAAAAGTCAAACAATTATGACACATATCGAGTCACGAACTTACCTTGACGCGAACCTGCCATAAACTGGCATCGTGAACCGAGGGCATGAGCAGCCGTTGCGGAATCTCATTCATGTCACCAGTGTATGGTACTGCTCGGTCACGATGTCGACGAGCGACGGCTTTCGCGATTTCTTCCGGACTCTTGTCTTCTTCTTCAAAATGCCTTGAGCTGTCCAAAAGCGCATGGTTCCGTCTTGTAAGTTCGTCGTCCACGTCATCGGTTTCGCCATGTGTAATGAAATTATCTGCAACGAAGTTGAAATACAGTAACCATTGAATGGCAAGCAACTGCACCTGCGCCGTATTCTTCCTCGTCTTCCTCTTCCTCCTCGTCTTCGCTAACCTCGGCCTCGATATCGAGGAAACGACTGAGAGCGTCGCGTTTCTTATGGCGGTGCTAAGTAATAGATTTATGAAAAGTTAAAGCTGAGTGCAACAGACAAATACCTTCGGACGCTTCTTGGATTTTCGTCCCGTATCCTCTTCTTCGTCCTCTTCGTCCTCCTCTTCGTCCTCCTCCTCGTCCTCCTCTTCTAGACCTTTCTGTCGAGGTTTGCTTTTCTTGGACGGTGCGTCATCCATGGGCTCGTCTGCTTGTTCTTCCTCTTCCTCCTCCTGTGCGCCTCCGTGTCGGTCGTCGTCGAACATAGGATGCTCGTCGTTGGACATAATAGTGGTTAGTGGTCAAGACAGAGTTGTCCTTGCCGTACGTATCTCGAAAGCGTTTGTTTGTTGGCGGGGCAATTAACAAATAGAATCCGGGCCGCTGAACCCGGTCCCACACGAGCCGTGTTACCTGGAAGGTATGCTCTACTATTCGAGTGGACAGCACAGTTGAAATATAGTACGAAGGAAAACATTACAACATGATGATTGTAGGCTACTTAAAGCTGATAACGGAATTTCGGGTGCAGGTACCCCAGCTCGTGCTGCTCTTCCACCGTCTTCCCTTTCACGCGATCATCGCGTTTCCCCAAATCGCGCTGCTTGTTCTCCCACATGATGTAGAAACCCTGCAGAAAGATCAAGGCGAACATCGTACATGTCGTCCCGAGGTTCAGAGAGTTGCCCCTGCGGTAATTCGGGGCATCCGTCGGGAGATACGTCCAGACACTGCAAGTAGGATGAAAAGGAGGAGCAAGGAATTTATAAGCTCGTTTGGCCACGGAAAGGAGAAGAGACGCACGCAATGATGGCCCCTAGCTGTCCGATTCCTGGAACGAGAGCCGTTGCCATAGCCCGCATCGTGTCAGGCGCCGCGTTGTCCGTTGCCCAAGTAAGAACCTGAATAGCAAGGGTGGTTTCAACGTCGGCGCGCAAATCTCAAAATGTGGAATCAGTACTCACCATCGGACCAATGAGAACCCCAGCACTGATGTTCATAAAGCATGCTGCGTATCTGTCCTTCTCTAAGTATGTGCATATGCTGGAGAGTAAGGTCCAATTAAATACGCACCGTGCAGCAGGATTCGCTGTGGCAATGGACATCGCGTACCCGATGATCGTAAGGACAGACGACCAGAGAAGGGGAAGCCATCGCTGTCGCATGCGGAAGCTCGCCCACGAGTTAACAACAGCCCAAATAGCTCCCATGAGATAGGGTGGCACAGTTCGCAGCTGTGCTTCGACGGTGGCTAGAGCATTGTTAGACCAGGGTTGCTTATCTCAGTGCGAAAAAGACTTACTGAATGTTCCCACTACCGTTGCGGAAAGAGAAAATAGAAGTCAGCAATGGGCTAAAGGCTAGAGAAGTGTATCAACGTACGGGTTCTGACAACCGTAGGCAGGAAGAGACTAAGGCCTTGGAAGGAAATGTTGATCATCATGAAGACCAGCGAGCACACGATCGTCTAAGCATCTGGGTGATGAACAGCCACGTCGTCGAGTAGGTTTGAACTACGTACATGGAGATTGCAAGACTGGATGACGAGCTTGAGACTCGTCCTTTCTTTCTTGCCACCCATTTTCACGGTTTGGTCCGCGTCCAGCCGGGCGATGGCGATAGCTCGCTCCTCTTCGTTCAACAACTTCGTTGTCGTCGGGTCTCCAGGGATGAAAAAGAGAAGGAAAATCCCAACAGCGGTGGTCAGAACGCCTGAAATGCAAAGGCAACATGATGATGATCAGAACGGAATTAGTTCATCCATACTTGAGCTTGCGCACCTTCAATAAGGAATATCTGATGATAGTCGTTCAATACGAAGTCATTACTCAGTGGAGACAAGACGAGCCTTTCTCCATCCTGCAACTATTCCGAAGTCTGGGATGCTGAGGAGACCAGATGCTAACAAACCGCCGACTGTCACAATAAAAAAATTCTGTTAGACGTTCTTCAATGTAGTGGAATGGCACGGACAGGCTCCAGCAAGAGACGGCGCTAAGCCGAAGAAAATGCCAATTCTCATCACGAGCTCATGTCTTCGATAGAACTAAACACGCAACGGTTGTCAATGGAAAAATCGGACATTGTCCAGAAGAACTCACCCTGGCAAGCAAGTATACTAGACCTGACTAAGAGGATGCCGAAAGTGAGCTCATCGTCAGATATCATACATTGGATAACGTACCAGGGTCCCGCCTTCTGTCAGTCCCAAGAACACACGAGTCACGAGAAGCGCCTCAAAGCTCTTCATGAACGCTGAGCCGATGGCAACAACTCCAAAACCAATGACCAGGAATGCGATCCAGATCGACCCAAAGTGTTTGAGGGCAAGATTTGAAGGGACCTCGGAAACAAGGTACTGTGGATAATGAGACGAGCCCCCCCCAAAAAAAAAACCTGAGGTAGATATACACACAGAGACATAGAAAACCGTGAGTGCAATGTTCAGATCATAGCCTTGCATCCCGATATCGCTTTCGAGACCTAGATTAGACGACTGGTCAGCCAACAACCCAAGTCATTTGCAACAATGAATATCTAGTCACCTGCAATCCGAGCATTTCCTATCGCTGTTCTGTATGGTTTGTCAATGTTACCATGCCTGCGCCACCAATAGAGAAGACAGCCACTGCACCTGTCGATAAAGTTGAGACAGTCTATAACGAAATCTGTGAGCGCGCCTCAGCTAGAAAAGAGGGTACACATACAGATGACAGTGAAGAGGGGTAGAAGTACATAGTCCAACTTTCGGACGACCTTCCTTTCCGCCTCGGGATCGATGATGGGGTGAACATCTTCTCTCGACGCGTCCGAGGTGGAGGTTTCGGCGAGCTTGTCTTCTCCCTCGAGGTGTTCAACGATGGCTTTCTCGGGTTCCATGTTGGCTGAGAGGCGGTCGGACAGCTTGAAGGAGCGTTTAGGTTCTTTCCGTTATATGTCGCTGTCGTGGAACGGGACCATTCCCCACGAAGAAGGTCAGTCATGGGGACCAGGTCTGCTCCAAATGGAAGGGAGATAGAAGACGGACCGTCGCGGACGTAAACAGAGGCGAACAACCATCGTATATAGTTGATTCCAAATGTCAATAGAAGTGTCCCGATTCGTCGGGATCTGGCTGATAGGAAGCATCAAAGAGATCGCGTGTACGTGAACGAGCAGGCAAGTGACCTCCAACGCCTGTTGATAACTTTTTCATCGTGCCAAGAGCGGTGCGAGAAAGACGGACGCTGCAGGACTGCGGAGGGAGTAGCTGGGAGGCAGTGGTTAAGTTATGGCGGAGATGGGTAGGTTGGGTAAGTAGTGGCAGTAGTACGGCCGCTTTGCCAGCGAAGCCAAGTTATTTCCGCGATGCGGCGTCTTGTTTGAATCTTGAGGCTTGTTTTTACTTGAGATGTACGTCTCCAGGTCATGAATCGTGCACCTGTTTACTCCGATTCCACGGATATTGAGCAGTGTACAAAAAAATCTGGTAAGCATACCTGAGATAAGAGATGCCCTACTGCCAGTGGGTCCTGTTACGTTCTGCTCGTCTCCGATCCAGCAGGTTGAGTATTTCGTCAACGGTAGGTCACAGGCAAAAACGGCTTATAAGGCGAGCGCTGAGCCGCTCAGCAGGAGCCCATGCATAATAGAGCTCCATATTTCGTTTGGCAAAGACTTGGACAAGAGCTTACAAGAGTCACGGTCGAGTTCAACGCGAGTCGCCCCTGAATCCAACTTCTCACGCCGGACCGCTCGGTACCGCTCCTCTCGTCAAGACGGCTCCGATCACTTGAACACAGACAAAACCCTCAAAACACCGTATAGGTACGTCTTCCTTGCTCGCTGCACGTCGAACAACAGCTGATTTTTGATAGAATGCAATTTATCGATCTCCCAGTCGAGATCCTTCCAGAGGTGCTGAATTTTGTTGTGAAGCCACAACATCTGGCATCGGCTTGCCTCGTGAATAAAACCTTCCAAACCTTTGCTGTGCCTCGCCTCTACGCTCGAATATCGATTTATTCATGGCATAAAGAGGGAAAGGACAAAGTATGTTAGCTTTCAACCCCGTGAAATTGCGCCAGAATCTGATGCAAACAAGCATGTAGGTGGTCAAACTATTTGATACGCTTTCTCGGTGCGCGTACCTCGCACTTCTTGTACGGAGACTAGGTACGGAGTTTAGAGCTGATGACATAGCTTTGGAAGCTGACTTTCAGGAACTTTTGTGAATTTTACGACGAACGTTCAGAAATCCGAGATTTTCCGAAAGCTGTCACACTGCTCGACAGCGACCTCCTCCAGCACGTCCTACGCGGTATCCGCAACTGCACCGGGCTGACGTCGTGCATCTGGACCCGCGACGGCTCCCTAAACTCGGAGATTCTCGAAGCATTCCATTATTGCCCTGATTTGCGCGAGCTGGAGTTCAATGGACACAACGATGGGAACTACGACCCAAAGCTGCTGCTAGGAATCACCGGCCTCAGCAGGATATCCATTATCATGCCTAGTGTCATGGTTCTATCCCAGTTGGAGCCGTGGTTCTCGAAAATGAGCGACCGTCTTCGAAACTTGACGTTGATATGCAAGGTTGGTTTATGCTTTCAAAATTATTTACCCTCTGACATCTGTGAAGTCTTCCAGAATCGTAACAGATTCCGTCCTCGAGACACTGGCTCTGTCTCTCGTCAATCTCGACCATTTGCACCTAACAGGATGCCCTAAAGTCACGCATCGAGGTGTCTGGGCACTCGTTTCAACGAATCAAAGCGGTCTCAAAGGATTGGGGCTCGAAGGCGTTTCTCTGGCATTTGTAAGCGAACTTTGACTCCACATACTCACCGCATAAAACACTTCCACTGGCAGGACATGAACCTCTTCGCAAAACAATGCGTTGCTTCTGGCAGTCTTTCCCAGCTACGGGCCATCACACTCACAGTGCATCATCAAATACCACTGAAAGCTTGGGTCCAAGGAGTCATCGACCTCCTCAGTCTCTCCAAGATCGAGCTCTTCCATATTTATTCCACTGGCGCGTTCTTCGAGTCGCCGCTGACTGATGAACTCTGGAACCACCTGGTGACGACCCACAGCGAAAGCCTTATCCGGTTCTCAGTGCACAGGATGATGATCGACATGGATGCGATACACAAAATATGTGCCAACTGTCCGAACCTCGAACAGCTGTTCGTTGTTGTTGACCCCAACTATCTGGTAAGTTTTGCTAGTCTTGGATTGTAACACGCCTAATCAACTTGATGACTCAGGACGAACTTGCTGACTGTCTTGCACACGCACGGAAGATGCGTACAATCCACATCAATTTCCCCTTGGAGGCGTTCATTGACACGGTCCCTATTCTTCGCCCCGATCGAGTCCTGGAGGTCATAAACAAGTGCAGTCCGACCGTCGTTCAGTTTGGGTGTAACGCCAAAGTCTGGCAGGTGCGTCGCTCATTCCACGCCATTGGTTCAGGGACTAACGGACGTCTCAGGTGGTCCGACAGGTTGTACGTGCCAGCGGTGAACTTCACACTGAAGCAGCCTTGGCGCCGTATGAGAACCCTGATATTCCGGAGCAGTTCCTCGTCGTGAGGACCTGAAGTCATTAGACTCGCCTGCCTCGCTCTCGCGACCTTGGAAGAGAAATGCTGTATGTATAATCTGTGTGCATATTGCGCTTCACCGGCTCGCAAGCCTGCCTCGCGTAGAATTTGCATCAAGATTCCAACAATATAAATTCCAAGAGCGGGCGAAAGCTCTCATCGACAAATGGATTCCTCTGTTCTACGATGGTTTTTTAAATCGTCATTGGCGGAATAGAGAGGGGGTTGACGACGAATTGGAGTTCATCCCCGAGCATTGTGGTGTGGACCATTTTTCTTCGTGCACCTGGCGACTTTTTGCTCGATGAACCGACAGATCTGCGGGAGTATGACGTCATGGAGATAATCTTTGGATATCTCTGGACAAGGAAAATCACCGAGCTGACGGGACCATTTCCAAGTTATTTCGGTCTCGAGAGGACTCTTTGTGGGCGTTCGATTATTATGTTCCGTCATAAATTTTAGTTGGTGTCTCAACACCTGCTGCGAGAATCAGCTATGTGAATGCACCATGGAAAATGGACATACTGTGATCAATAACGACAACTGAAGTTGCCTCCAAATCTCACCTTGCCTTCGTGTTGTTGAAATTTGGCCTCTTGCCTAAAGCGGACTCCCCCTAACTCTAACCAGAACCAACAACTTGAGGGTGACATGGCTGGCAAGCACCTCCCTCTTGAGGCCCGAAGGATACGGCTCATCATTGTGGCAGCGCCAATCATGGTTGCATCTTCCTGTGGGTCGCTTCCTTGATTTTTTGACCAAGTTTTCACGTTCCATATAGATGTTCTGTACAAGCGGCTCGTTCTCGGAGAAGAAAAAAAAGAAATGCCTGGCGCAGAGAACAGGCAGGTGTCTATAAGACTAATCGAGGCGGAGAGGGAAAATAAGAGTTGACTGCAGTCCTAGACGTCGACGTCTAGTATGTGGAGAAAATAGAATCTAATGTTGGCGATTCACGGACCTCCACAGCCCGAGTTGTTAAATCAGATAGACCTCGC